>JAGKTI010001081.1:30105-40738 GCA_018397915.1 Birgus latro
TGAATGTTGGTGTGCATCAGGGGTCAGTTTTGAGTCCCTTGTTGTTTATCATGGTGCTTGAAGCCCTTTCACGTGACTTCAGAGAGGGACTCCCATGGGAGATGTTGTGTGCTTCTCATGTCTAAATGATCCTTGACTTTGAGGAGTTTGGTTTCTTGGTATGGGTGGTCTGTGGGTGTAGTAGCTGTGCAGCCTGTGATTATTTTTAGGGCCTTGTTCTGTATGGTCCGCAGAGTGTTGTAGTGTGTTTTAGTGACGTTAGAAGCCCATGCAGGGCTTGCATAATTCATCACTGAATGTATATACTGTTTGTATACTGTGGTGGTGGTTTCTTTGTTGTTTCCAAATGTTGTATGGACAAGTGACCTAAAGGCACAGAGTCTTGGTGTTAATTTATCTTTAATGTCTGTGATGTGTTGTTTAAATGACACTGATGTATTGTATGTTACACCAAGGATTTTGGGTGTGTGTGCGTGTGTGTGTGTGGTAGGGGAGTGCTGTTCATGGTGAGGTGTGGAATGTGACTGTATTCTGCTGTCCACCTTGTGAGAAGGGTCATTGCAGATTTGAATGGGGCTATTTTGAGCTTGTCTGTTGCGAACCATTCGTGTAGTGTGTTGCAGTAAGATTGGAGGATGTGTGTGGCTGTGTTTGCATTTTGGTATGTACATGTAAGTGTTATGTCATCTGCACGGGAAGCTATGTGTGTCTGTGGTGTGTGGGGCATGGGTATGTCACGCAGTTATAGGTTAACCCCTTAACCGCGGGTTGTCACTTTCGTGACGGTCGGGTGCAATGGATCATACCGCGGGGCATCACTTGAGTGACTCTGTGTTATTTTTAATTCCCCCGGGCTTTCAGGTGGTGACTTGTGTCATCTATCAGCACTGCCAATGTCCAACAATAGTCAGAGCTGCTAATGTCATCAGTACTCCCATCCATTGTTGGCAATTTAGCCATTTTTCCCCCATTCTAGACTCCCCTCCCTACCTCCCCTCCATTACCCTCTCATGACGTCTGCTCAGCCACTCTGCGCTAAGTAAATCTTCCCCAGATTTTTCCACTGTTTTCATCCATTGAAATGAGCCCTATGCCCTATTCTTATACAAAATAATATATATAAATATATATATAAAATAAGGTAACTGATAGTGCCATACACCTGGAACTGGTTAATTATCACTTAGCAACATCCAACCTGCACTCATTCGCTAATTTCCCCTGCTATTTTTCCCCGTGAAATATGCCGTATGAGCTACTCTCGTAATATAAATGTATAGAAGGGAGAAGACTGAGTGATATTTATATTCACCTTGAACTACCTAATTTATATGTATTGTCTAGATTTCCTACGACTTATTTCTTAGCATATACATTAGCAGCTGACATTTTCAACTCTTTTACCCAGATACAGCCAGTTTGCTCTCATCCTTCTCGGTGAAATGACGCCCGTCCATTTCTACCGCTTTTGTGCCTATTATAAAAGGCCCTGTGACCTCTACCCCTACTAAACATCGTGTGGGAAGCGGTAATGGACTGCAGATATATACAAGTGTAATACAGTACTAGAAATAATAAAGTGTGAGTGGGTAAATGAGTAAGAAATGACAGAACACCACCTGCGAATTAGCGGGAGTGGGAGGCTCGTACGTGCTCGTATTTTACATTGCTTTCACAGTGTTTTTTTTTTTTTAGTATGGATTCCAAACTACTTGAAAATCACTGAATAGTGTTTCTAGTGATAATATCTGGCAGTGGTATTCAGATTGGGGGATGTCGGGAAGTGTAAAGTGGAGACTTAGTTACCCAACTTCAGAAGTCTCCACAAGTCCTATGGTAGTCGAAGAGTGCTAAAAAATCATCCCAGGAGAAAGCTGAAGGTATGTGCCATATGCATATGTAATTATAATATTCTAGGACTAATAACTGATTTTTGGCAAATATTTTTTAAAAATCAGTCGGAGCACGAATATCCCAGAGGGAATGACACGGAAAACCTCCAACAACCCCGCGGTGTAGAGGTTAAAGAGAGTAGGGTACAAAACAGATCCTTGCGGGATGCCGTTTGTGAAGTTTCTGATGTTCGAAGATTGACCGGCAAATGTTACATGTGCACATCTGCCTACTAAGTAGTCTGCTAGCCATCTTTTTGTGTTATTGTGCATATTTGTGTTGAATATTTTGTTTGTGAGGTTGTGGCGGAGGACAACATCAAATGCTTTGCTAATGTCTACTGTGACACGAAGTGTTCTATGTGGTGGCCTGGCTGAACTGAAGCCAACAAAAACTCTCTTTGTAAGGTCTGTAAGAAGACTGTTTGTGGAATGTAGTGGCCTAAAACCATGTTGTGATGGGACTAGGGGTACGTAAGGTGTAAATAGCTGTAATACCAGTCGTTCAGTGATTTTGGAAGAGGTGCAGAGAAGCGTGATGGGGTGGTATGAGGAAGGTAATTTGGGGCCTTTGTTGGGTTTGGGGATTGTGGTGATAGTGCCATGCTTCCACATGTTAGGTATTATGTTGTGTGAGTAGCTGTTGTTTGATATATTGGTGAGTGCTTGTATGCATTGTGGTCCAAGGTATTTAATGTGTATGTTGCATATGTTGTTTGGCCCACAGGCAGACGAGTGCTTGAGGTTCCTAATGATGTGCTTCGTCTGGTTGTAAGTGATAGATGCGAAGTCTGGGTCTGTGGGGAACTGTCTCTTGTGTCGGATGACACGTCCATCATCGTGGTGAGGGTTTAGATAGCTGACATGTGAAAAGTGATTGATAAAAGTGTTTGCTTGTTGTCTGTTTGTGGGTATGGTGTCTGTTGTTGTGAGGGCAGTGTGTGATTGTGCAGTGTTGCTGTTAGAGAGTGTGATGCTGTTTAGTGTTCTGATGAGACTGCTGGTGTTTGTTTTGTGATTAAGTGTTTGGAGTTAATTATTCCAATTCAGTGTTTGCTGTTCTGATATTTTATACCCTGGGGGGTATAGACTGATGGAGCCGATAGCAGAAAATAGGATAATACAGTCGGTTAAGGATAATACAAGAATTAGGGGAGAGGACACACCATCAAGACTGAGTCTGATTTTTACAAGAAACTGTAATGATGTACAGAAATTACAGTAACACTGGCTCGTAAGAAAGAGTAACCATCTGGTTATGGAGATGGAGGTAACGGGTAGGGACACGCGAGAAAGAGAAGAGACATTTCGACAAAATAGATATAACTATGGGAGAGCGGACTGTTATTCCTTCAGACAATATTTCTGAAATATGGACAGAAGTGAAATTAAGAGGCAGAAAAATATCCAGAAGATATATACAGTAATATCTTAATGAAAATATCAGAACAGGGAGTCATGAGCCATGTCCCTCAAGTTCTATCTATCTACTGCCAGATGCCTTAATCCCGTAAGGGGTGGCCACAAACAAATCGCCTCCGTGATGCCCGGTCCTCCTCCATTTCAGTGCCCTCCCCCCAGGTCACACCCCCCTCTCTAATATACCTCTCCACTCCATCCCTTCATCTCATCCTCAGCCTCCCCCTCCATCTTCCCCCCTCCACCTCACTCACATACACTCTCCTTGTTAGTCTCTAGCACTCCATCCTCTCCACATTGCCAAACCACCTCAAAGTATTTCTCCTCAAGCTTTCTATCACATTCACATCCACACCACAATGTACATTCACTCCCTCATTTGTCTGTCTGTCTCTCCATGTAACTCCACACGCACCTCTCAAATGACTCATTTCTACTGCTCTCGCTCTTGACTTGTGTCCTTCCAACAAGGTCCACGCTTCACTTCCATACGTTAGAGTTGGTATTACAGCACTGTGAAGCAATTACTTTTTTACTTCCATGATCACTTCTCTGTTCCTTAACACTGCCCTCAAAGAACCAGCAACCTTTCTTCCTCGTTGTACCCTTTCAAGCACTTCATCCTCCAAACTTCCATACCTACTCAGCACGATACCCAAGTACTTAAATGCACTTACATTTTTCATTTCCTCAACATCCAACATCAGAGTACATCCAGTGACATCATTTCTCTCGAAGACAATAGCTTTACTCTTCCCCACATTCACTTTTAGATTACATTTCTGACACACTCTCCCAAACTCATTTATCAAGCCTTGCAGCTCCCCTTCGTCTTTCATGCACTTCATCCTCCAAACTTCCATACCTACTCAGCACAATACCCAAGTACTTAAATGCACTTACATTTTTCATTTCCTCAACATCCAACATCAGTGTACATCCAGTGACTTCATTTCTCTCGAAGACAATAGCTTTACTCTTCCCTACATTCAACTTTAGATTCCGTTTCTGACACACTCTCCCAAACTCATTTATCAAGCCTTGCAGCTCCCCTTCGTCTTCACTTGACAATACAGTATCATCTGCTAGCAACGGTACAGGGAGTTTCCAAACGTCGCCTTCTCTCATTAATGCCGCTCCAACATCCACTGCCCTACACTGTATCTCTTTATAACTCCCTCCATATACAGACTGAATAACCATGGAGACATGACACATTCCTGTTTCAATGCAACATTCAAAATGAAAAATTTACTCAGTTCACCATACACACACTGCAGCCTTAGTCCCCTTATACACACTCTTCACAGCATTCAACAACTTCCCATTTACTCCATATATTCATAATATTTTCCACATTTCTTTTCTATCCACCCTGTCATATGCTTTCTCCAAATCCATGAAGGCAGCATACAGCTTCTTTCCCTTTTCTAGACATTTTTCCACTAAAAACCTAAGAATGAATATCTGATCTACGTATCCTCTTCCCTTCCTAAAACCTTCCCGTTCTTCACTAAATAATTCCTCTGTTATTTCCCTAACTCGGTCAATAAATATCCTACAAAGCATTTTTCTTATTATGGTACGAAGAAAAATGCCCCTGTGATAGCCACACACTTCTTTTTCCCCTTTTCCTTTGTACAAGGGAATATTTATACATGACTTCTAACCCTCCGGGACTCTACCTTCCTCCCAGGCCAATCTCCACATCTTCGATATCCATGCTATTACTATCTCTCCCCCACGTTTCAGCATTTCACCACACACTCCACCAATTTATGGGGCTTTCCCCATTTTGACTTACTTCATTGCTTTCACTACTCCCATCCTACTGATTTCTTCCTCTTTTCTCACCTCCCTCCTTCTCCCAGCCATTCCCCAGCCACCTATCTTCACATCACTTTCATTCTCAATTACTTAACAGTTCTTGAAAGTATTCTCTACCATTTTTATCTTTCACTCCCTGACTAACTGAAGTTGCTGCAAAAAAGGATAACAGAAAGATTGGTTTAATAATACAGCATGGGATAAAGTAAGAAGATACAGTATGATCTCACTACAGCGGACTTAAGTAGACCGGAATTCGCTTTTTTCGGAGTCAAGGAGCTGACCGGAATTGTTTCTTATATATTAGGAAAACTCCGAAACAGCTAGACGCTGTCCGGACTGCCCAACCTCAAGCCGGGGCGGTCATATTGTCTGCGCAGTTTGTGTGTTCGTACGTTGGTTGGTGGTGGGCTGGCGGCATCAGTATTGTTCCCCTATGCTCTGGCCTCAGTCTGACCCACATCATTTCCCTGGAAGTCCCTGATATACTGCTCGCGGTTGATAAGTGATAAAGTGAAATATGCAACGTGAAGATCTTTAGTTTGTAAAATTGTACATAATAAGGTGCATGAAGTGTATAGTACAGTATTTGAAAATTGTTTAAAACTAAGGTATACCAATAAAGTACTTTCTAAATGTAAAAACGATGAGAAAAGGTGTCTGCATTAATATAGATATATATTTAAGACATCAAGCATTAATCACGCAACGAGCGGTTTGTGTGTCGTGCGTTGGTTGGGGCGGGCTGGCGACATCACTATTATTCCCCCATGCTCTGCCTCAGTCAACCCATATCAATTCCCCCCACATCATTTCCCCAACGTCCCTGATTTACTGCTCGACGGTGACGAGTGATAGGTGAAATATACAAAGTGAACATGGCTGTTTGTAAGACCGTAAAAATTAAGGTGTAAAATGTGTACAGTACAGTATTTGAAAAATGCTTAAAATTAAGTACACCACATGGCAAGCAAGGCAGAAGCTACACCAACTCCCGTCCATGATTCAGCTCCTGCCAGTGAAGACAATCAGGAAGATGATTCACTATTCCTTGATGATGACCATGAAGATAATGGGAAATGATTTTGAAGGATCCTTCACCAGTTGCTGAACGATGATAAACACCCAGCAAGGTGGGAGGGGGTAGAGTAGGGTGAGCCAAGTGAGTCAGAATGGTTACGTAAGAATTTTTTTTTCTTAATGAGTTTTGTTGTTTCCAAGCCATGCTTAAATATGACTGTGTTATGCAATAAATTATTTATAGTGACATTTGAGAAAAAATACGAGGCAAAAGAGATATTGCCATGAGTCAGAAGGAACTGGTGGGGGATGAAGCAGGATGGTGACCATGATGCTTTTCATGAATGAAAATATCTTATTTTGTGTGTTACATATGGCCAATATCGAGTCTAAACCTTGCAAAAATTATACTGTGGTATGCAACAAATTATTTCTAGTGGCATTTTAAACAAGCTAAAAGGTAAATGTAGGGAAGAGTAAAGTGATGGTCTTTGAGAGAAGTGAAGCCAGTGAATGTACAGTGAGATTGGATGGGGAGGATATGGAGAATGTGAGTACATTTAAGTACTTGGGTAGCGTGATGAGTAAGGATGGAAGTCTGGAGGGTGAAGTGCAAAGTGCTTCAAAGGGTGCAGCAGGGAAGGAAGGTTGCTGGTTCATTGAAAGCAGTGATAAGAAACAGTGAGATGAGCATGGAAGTGAAAAAGTTGTTACATGACAGTATTGTGATACCAACTCTAACATATGGAAGTGAAGCTTGGACCCTGCTGGAAGGACAGAAGTCAAGAATGAGAGCAGTGGAAATGAGTTATTTGAGAGGAGCATGTGGAGTCACATGGAGAGACAGACTAACAAATGAGGAAGTGAAGGAGCATTGTGGTGCGGTTGTGGACGTGATAGGAAGCGTTAGGAGAAACACGTCAAGGTGGTTTGGGCATATGGAGAGGATGGAGGGTGAAAGACTGATGAGGAGAGTGTATGTGAGTGAGGTGGAGGGGGCGAGAGGGAGGGGGAGGCCGAGGATGAGATGGAGGGATGGAGTGGAGAGGTACATGAGAGAGGGGAGGTGTGAGTTGGAAGCGGAGTAGTGAAATGGCGGGGGACAGAGCGACATGGAGGTGATTTGTTTGTGGCCACCCCGTGCGGGATTGAGGCGTCTGGCAAAAGATAGATAGATAAAAGGTAAATGGGATATTGCCACTATGTAGAAGGAACTGGTGGGGTGAAGTAGGATGGTGGCTATGACACTTCATGTATGAAAAATATCTTCCTGTGTGTGTTACATATGGCCTTTATAGAGTCTATACCTTACTAAAATTTTACTGTGTTATGTAATAAATTATTTATAGTGGCATTTGAGAAGATTTAAGAGGCAAATGAGTAAATGCCCCAAGTTAGAAGGAAATGGTGGAGTGAAGAAGGATTGTGGCCATAACACTTCTCTTGTAAGAAAATATCTTAGCAGGGAGAAGTCCATATGAGGCTTTTTTCGGACTTTCGCTTTTTCAGAATGGCTTGGGTCCCAATTTGTCCCTTCTAGTGAGGTTTTACTGTATACTGAAAAAGCTTGGAAAGAGTACAAAGTAAGAAATGAATATGTAAAAGCAAGAACGGAAGAAGAACAAAAATATGAGAAGGATATTATTAATAAATGCAAGAAAGAACCCAAACTGTTCTACAGTTTATTAATGGTAAAATGAGAGCAATGAACTGCATAGTGAGACTGAAAGATGGTGATGTAACATATGAAAAATAAGAGGAAATGTGTAACACAATGAATGATAAAATGCAGTCGGTATTTATAACATGAAGAATTCCTAGAACCTGTAACAGAGATGCAACCCCTGAAACTGGAAACAGCAGTAGTTGAGAGAAATGTGATACTTCAGTTGATGAAGGATACATAATTGTAAAGAAAGCAATGGGACCAGATATACTAGCTGGGTGGATCTTGAAATAATGTGCAGACTAGTTTGTAAGGCCTATGATATCATAAGGTTTTCCATAGGAAATGGGAAGCTACCCACTGAATGGTAAAGAGCAAACATAGTTCTGATTTATAAAGGTGGTGAATGGAAGGACCCACTTAACCCTATGAAGTTTCTGGGCCGAGCAGATTATGTTTGTGCTAGTCAGCCACTCTCAAGCTGACTCACATCTTCACGGCATGATATTTTTCTTTGATCCCTCTGTGTATATACATTTTTCATGCTAGACTGTTGGTTCTGGTGTCATTTTAAAGCTGAATAGTTGTACTTTCTCAAAGTATGTTCAAAATAGGAGAAAAAAGAAAATAAAATGTTAAAATGACGAGTTGAAGTTAAGCAAAAACCAAAAATTTTATACCTTGCCGTGGAAAAAAATTCAGCAAAAAAAACTAATAAAGATA
Organism: Birgus latro; assembly: GCA_018397915.1. NCBI lineage: Eukaryota > Metazoa > Arthropoda > Malacostraca > Decapoda > Coenobitidae > Birgus > Birgus latro. Next base: position 38,653 of record JAGKTI010001081.1, read on the forward strand.
TGTAAATCTGGTTTAAACAGTGCAAAACTACAATAAATTACCTTTACAATGATATATATATATATATAGTACATCCTTCAACTTTGCGAACTTTAACTTTGCGAATCACCAATTTTGCGAGGTAGTTCCAAGTCATTTATTTTTTAACATTTATGAACTTTGCGAGCGATCACACACTTTGCGAGGTCTAGTGGTGGGAAAGTCGTCTTCCCGCGCTACTTTGCCACGCGGAGTAGTGACGTCGTGGTTCGCTGGGCATACTGTGCCTCCTAGTTCGGTGTTCTGCCGCCCTCCACGTTTGTTTACACCACAGTAGTCGCACCCAAGCCTTGCCCCGCCACCAGTCCCGTACACCACGCCAGTCTTCACATCAGTGTAAATATGCATTTTTTCTTTTTTATGTTTCTTACCTATGATGTTTTCATAATAATATTACTGTACAATACATCAGTCCATGTTTGTTTCATTTATCATCATAAAATTAAGAGGTAGAGTCGAGAGAAAGAGTGGGAAAAAGTGCTTACCTTGGGGTGATGTCGACCAATTTACCTTTATTGCATATATTTAATTGTTCAAACTTTGCGAATTTCGATTTTGCGAGGTTTTTTGTCGACCATATTGTCGCAAAACTGGAGGAAGCACTGTATATATATATATATATACATACAGTATATATATATGTATAGTAATCCCTCCATTATCCGACATAATAGAGCCAAAGCATGTCCGGATATTGGACATGTCCGGATATTGGTCTTGTCCGGATATTGGCCCTGAAGCTCCAGCACTGGCCATTCATGACCCTAACCTAACCTAACATAAATCAGAAAACCACCTACCTACCTCCCTACCGGACATGCATAGCACTTATTTAAGTCCTCTTTCACATAAATAATGCACACAAAGCATGAATTAACTGAATTTTAACCAAAAATTGATGATTTAGAGGTGAGTAAGGCATAGGTGCTCACAACTTGCCAGCAAGTGTAAGTAAGTATCAGACATGGAAATCACTATGAAAATCACCCTTTCTCACACCATATGCATTAAATAATGGACACAAAGCATGAATTCACTGAATTTTAACCCAAAAATGATGATTTTGAGGTAAGTAAGGCATAGATGTTCATGAGTTGGCAGCTTAGTGTAAACAAGTATCGGACGTGGCAATCACTATGAAAATCATCATTTCTCATATCTTATGCACTAAAATATGGGATACAAAGCATCAGATAAATAAACTGTTACCAGAAAAAGAGTTAGGTATGGCAAAGGTGTTCACTGTTCACCAACAGCACTGGTCATTCTTGACCCTAACCTAACCTAACCTAAATCAGAAAACCACCTACCTACCTCCCTCCNGGACATGCATAGCACTTAATTAAGACCCCATTCACATAAATAATTGGCACAAAGCATGAATTAATTGAATTTTAACCCAAAGTGATGATTTTGAGGTGAGTAAGGCAGACATGATTATTACTGAGAATTCACCTTTTCACAGCCTATGCACTCAAATATGGGACACAAATCATGAAGTAAATAAAATGTAACCAGAAAAATTATGATTTAGAGGTGTGTGGTGCAAAAATGTTCACCAGTTGACTAGATAATGAACGTATGTAAGAGACTTGGTAATCACTGAGAAAATCACCTCTTTCACAGACTGTGCACTCAAATATGGGACACAAAGCATGAAGTAAATAAAATGTAACCAGAGAATGAGGATTTAGAAGTGATTATGGAAAATATTTAGCAGCTGACAATGTTTACTTACAGTCCATGACTGTTGTTTACCCTCATCTCTAAGGTTTTTACAGTGGTCATAATTGGTCTTGAAGCATGTCCAGTAATCCAGTGTTTAAATACACTTAATCCTTAGCACTGTGACTTTTGATTATTTAAACAAGAACGAAAATACCACAAACGAGCGGACAGTCATCCACTGTTCACAGGAGTTGAGACAGAACTAGTAGGAGGGAGATTGAGCGGGAAGGGAGCTAGTCTGCGCGGGCAGGAAATTCAAACTGACGCGGTCGGGAAAAATTGGATTTTTTTTTTTTTTTTGGTGCAATTTGGGGGTTTC
>JAGKTI010001081.1:41158-61142 GCA_018397915.1 Birgus latro
TTTTTTTGGTGCAATTTGGGGGTTTCGGCCATCAGCCCACGATGTCCGAATAGTGAGGTGTCCATATAGTGGACGTCCGGATAGTAGAGGGATTACTGTATATATTATGGTAATTTTTTTATTTGGTTGCGCGGTGAAGAGAAAGGAAAGAGATGCATAATTTCTTTTAGTCTTGGCCACATATTCGCTTCGCAATCTTTATCTCTGATCGGTCAGTGCAAATAAACTTTTTAAGATAGGATGCTGATTGTGGTGTTACTTTGAATCTGAATAGCTGTACTTTATCGTAGTATGTTCCAAAAAGGAAAACAAATCAAATAAAAAGTCAAAATGACAAGTTGAATTTAGGCAAAAACCAAAAATTTAATACCTTGCTGTAGAAAAATATCCACCAAGAATAAAGTGATAAAGAAACAAAGCCATGAGTCAGACCAGCTGTGTAGTACCTGCCACTCATAGGGCAACCATTCCATAAGGTCATGCTCGAGTCTCTTTGTTACGATGCATAAACGCGATTTATGGTGAATATTTTACAAAAGTTTCTTAAAATTACGATTAAAAGTGTCATCAGAATCTCTGAGGCTGGATTTGAAATGACGATCGAAATTATCATCGGAATGTCAAAGGGTTAACTACAGACCGGTCTCCCTCACTAATATGGTCTGCAAACTATGTGAAAATGTCATTAAAAAAAGATGGATAAAATTCCTTGAAGGGCATAATGGTAAAAGCATTAAAGCAATTTGGATTTACAGAAGGGTCGTCTTGTGTTAAGAACTTGTTGAGCATCTGTACTAAAATGATGGACATTGTTCAAGAAAGGGAAGGATGGGTGGTGGTGCTCACCCTCCACTCACTCAATTCAGTGCTGCTTTGGGTGTCTGCCCTTTCCTCTCTTTCTTCCTTCCTCTTCTGTCTTCATTCCTTCAGTCTTTCCTCTTCCTTCTGCCTACGGGTGATTTTACACCCCCTCTTCTGTCTTTTTTTTGCTTCATTATATCCTTTTCCTTCTGCCAATGGGGGACTCTACACTGGGTGACAAGCCAAATGGTTTCCAGTACACCAGGAAACCATTTACTACACTGGGTGGTAACCATATAATCAAACTGTGGCGCCTGGTTGTTTAGTCAGTAATTAAGGCGCTCCAATCAGACTGAGCCAGTGCAGGTTTATATCCAAGGGGTGGATGGGGTTTACTGCTCATGTAATGCCACTCAGGGATGAGTGAGGCTGGTCACTCTCATATTAAATGTCAGGACCAACTTGCCTAGCTCCCTCTCCTACACTCCTCATGGGGGAACATAGGATTGGATGAAAAGAGAAAAGGAACATGGTGTGACTATACATGATAACCTATCACCAGAAAAACAAATATTAACAGGGTTACTGAAAGAACTTACAAGCTACTGAACAACATGAGAGTGGCATTTAATCATATGGATGAAAAGATGCTGAGAGAGTTAATAATGACCATGATAAGACCGAGACTGGAATATGCAGCAGTGATATGGTCACCACACTTGAAAAAGTAAACAAGAAAGAATGCAAAAGATAGCCACAAAATTGACACCAAGCTAGAGGGAGTTGTCTTATGACAATAGACTATAAAAGCTGAAATTGCCAACCCTGAGAAAGAGAAGAGAGGGGAGATCTGATTTTAAAGTTTAGTGGAGTAAGAGGAATAGAACGTGTGGAAAGAGAGGACCTCTTAGTGAAAGAAGATGGAAGATCAGGAGGACATGAATTCAAACTGAAGAAGATTCAATGCCTCAGTGTTATAAAGAAATACAGTTTTCCAAACAGAACTATAGACTATTGGAATAATTCAGAGGGAGAGAAGGTGCAAGCAGAGAGCATCCATGTGTTTAAATTTAGACTGGATAATAAATATTTGTAGAAAAGAGACAGGACTGCACGAGCCTAGCTCAAATCCTGTACAATTTGTTAACACACACACACACACACACACACACACACACACACACACACACACAAAGTGGAAACAGAGGCAATCAAAAGGGAGCTACACCAGAAGAGGGGAAAAAATTAAGAATTACTAAAGGAAATAAACAGAGAAGACACAACAATAGATGAGCTGTCAGTTGAGGTAGATTCACTGAGAAAGAAAACAAGTGAAACGGGGAGTGCAGTAGTAAACCATGAAAAATTTCTGGAGTTCAAAAATGATACAGATACATTTAAACATGCAAGCAGTCTGATAGCACAAAGCAGTGATACTGAAGAGAAGATAATTCAAACAAATGAACTGTTGAGAAATTGCACTGATGAAAGAGAACAACATATGCAGAGATGGTAAAAGTGAAGAGAGAGTTAGAAACCAAGGTTGAAGAAAAAAGCATAAGAAATAAAGAGAAAGAAATAATAAAAAACAGCCCAAAGCTGACTATGGAATCAGCTGAGATAAACAAATTTATAGTAATCACTGGTAAAGATGAAGAGCAAATAAGAAACAGAATCTGTAGAGACTAAAAGGAGATGGTAAATATATTGAACATATTAAAAGAAGTATCAAAGGACATCTGTGAGAAAGATATGGAGGGATACAAAAGGCTAGGTAAATATGAGAGAAACAAGTCATGGCCACCAAAAGTAACCTTCTAAAGTGTGAACACTGTAGAATAAGTATTAAAAAATGCTAACAAACTTAAAGACTCTGAGAAATTTGAAGAAGTATAAATAAAATAATGCCTGATGCAGGAAGAATGGGGATTACTAAAGGAAAAGATGGAAGAAGCAAAAACAAAAAATGAGGGAAGATCAGAGGATGAGAGGAGCAATTTTATTTTCTTTTTTACAAAGTAGCAGGGTTACAAGTAAGAAAGTGACACATAAACAACAGGGACTAAAAAAGGGGGAAGGCAGTAGACTCAAATTCTGTCAAATATGTAAACAACATGCATAAGATGAAGTACTCATATGTAGGTGGAATGGTATCTAAATCATCAGAGATAAAAGACTATCAAAGAAAAGGAACCTCATATTATTTGCCTAACTGAAACAAAAATAACCCCAAGGATATCCAATGAAACCCTACGTTTTGAGGAATACAATATATATGGAGAAAAGATAGAAATTTGAAAAGGGGAAGAGGAGTTATGATATTAACAAAGAAATATCTCCTAGTCAAACAGACAGAACTTGATATACCCTCACAAGCAGAATTAATTGCAGCAGAGATCAAAACAGCTCATGAGAAAATAATGGTGGCAAAGTTATACATGCCACCCAACACAAACACTTGGGATAATGGTGAATATGAAGACTTGGCAGAAAGTACAATACAAGAGTTGAAGAACCCTACTGCATAGAATGGAAGGAAAATCTGAAAGAATTATACAAACTGGAGATTTCAACACAAATAAAGATTGGAATACTCTACAGGTAAGATGCTATGAAAGCTATTGGGATCAAAAGCTCCTGAATTTTATACAGGATTTTTCATAACACAACAAGGAAAACACCAGAAAAAGAGGACTAGAAGAACCATCATTATTATATCTTTTATTTACTAGGCAAGATAATGATACTGACAACATAATGTAACACCCTACTTTTGGCAAAAGCGACCATGCAGTATTACACTGCAACTTCAGGATTGCTTATGATATAGTTAGCAATAATCTATCTATCTATCTATTGCCAGACGCCTCAATCCCGAACGGGGTGGCCACAAACAAATCGCCTCCATGTCACTCTGTCCCCTGCCATTTCACTACCACGCTCCCAACTCACACCCCCCTCTCTCATATACCTCTCCACTCCATCCCTCCATCTCATCCTCGGCCTCCCCCTCCCTCTCGCCCCCTCCACCTCACTCACATACACTCTCCTCGTCAATCTTTCACTCTCCATCCTCTCCACATGCCCAAACCACCTTAACATGTTTCTCCTAACGCTTCCCATCACGTCCTCAACCACACCACAATGCTCCTTCACTTCCTCATTTGTTAATCTGTCTCTCCATATGACTCCACATGCTCCTCTCAAATAACTCATTTCCACTGCTCTCACTCTTGACTTCTGTCCTTCCAACAGGGTCCAAGCTTCACTTCCATATGTCAGAGTTGGTATCACAATACTGTCATGTAACAACTTTTTCACTTCCATGCTCACCTCCCTGTTTCTTATCACTGCTTTCAACAAACCAGCAACCTTCCTTCCCTGCTGCACCCTTTCGAGCACTGCACCCTCCAGACTACCATCCTTACTCATCACACTGCCCAAGTACTTAAATTCACTCACATTCTCCATATCCTTCCCATCCAATCTCACTGTACATTCACTGGCTTCACTTCTCTCGAAGACCATCACTTTACTCTTCCTCACATTCACCTTTAGATTCCGTTTCTTACACACTCTCCCAAACTCATCTACCAAGCCTTGCAGCTCCCCTTTGTCTTCACTCAACAACACAGTATCATCTGCAAACAACAGTACAGGGAGTTTCCACATACTGCCCTCTCTCACTAGGGCCACTCCAACATCCACTGCCCGACCTTGTATCTCTTTTATAACCCCATCCATATACAGATTGAACAACCATGGAGACATGACATATCCTTGTTTCAATCCAACCTTCAAATGGAAAGATTCACTCAGTTTGCCATCCACACGCACTGCAGCCTTAGCACCCTCATACATACTCTTCACTGCCTTCAACAACTTCCCATCCACTCCATATATTCTTAATACCTTCCACAAACCTTGTCTATCCACCCTGTCATATGCTTTCTCCAGATCCATGAAGGCTGCATACAACTTCTTGCCCTTCTCTAGAAACTTTTCCACTAAGGATCTAAGAATGAATATCTGGTCTAGACAACCTCTTCCCTTCCTAAAACCTCCTTGTTCTTCTCCAACTAATTCCTCAGTAATTTCCCTAACTCTGTCAATAAGTATCCTACCATATATATTTCCTATTACACTGAGAAGGCAAACGCCCCTATGATTACCACACACTGCTTTTTCCCCTTTTCCTTTGTACAGAGGAATAATTATACCTGACTTCCAATCCTCTGGGACTCTACCCTCCTCCCAAGCCAATCTGCACACCTTCCACATCCATTCTATTACTATCTCTCCCCCATGCTTCAGCATTTCACCACACACTCCATCAATTCCTGGGGCTTTCCCCATTTTAACTTTCTTCATTGCTTCCACCACTTCCATCCTGGTGATTTCTTCCTCTCTTCTCACAACCCTCCTTCTCCCTGCCATTCCCCAGCCACTTATACTTGCATTACTTTCATTCTCTATGCTCAACAGTTCATTAAAGTGTTCTCTCCATCTGTTTACTTTTTCCCTTCTCCACTAGTAATCTACCATTTTTATCTTTCACACCCCCACTGACTTCGTTGGCACCCTGTCTAGCTCTCTTTACCTCCTTCCAGAACATTTTCTTACATTCCCTCCACTTTGCACTCAAATTCCTTCCAAACTCCTCATCCACTCTCTTCTTACTCTCTCTTACTAATCTTTTCACCTCTGTCCTCCTCACTACATATAACTCTCTCGTCCGTCTCTCAGCTTCTTCGTCGCCCCTGTTCCTCATCCACTCATTATATATATATGCTTTCTTCTTTTGTGCCACAGCGATAATGAAAGGTACAAAATGAGCCTAATCTAGAAAATGTGCAACTATCATGATCTAATGAAGTATTTTCGTAGAAACTGACAGGGAAAAGAAACTTAGAGGACAAGATATAAATGTTGAATATAAAAAGTTTTGTGAATTTTATGAAAAGGAGTCCAAAATAATATCCCTTGGCACAACTAAAAAGAAATAAGGATAAAGAAATGGTTTAATACAGAATGTAAAAAAGCAAAACAGAAAAAATACTGAAGACACAATAGTGAAAGGGCATATACCAACTATGAACGGGAAAGAAATGATTATACAAGGATAAGGAGAGAAGCTCAAAGACAGTTCAAGGAGGACATCATAAATAAAAGAACTGATTGAAGAAGCTGTTTTACAGCTACATCCAAAGTAAAACCAAAGATAAATTACAGTCCATCATGGATGAGGGGAAAATCAATATCAAGGAAGAAGATATTTGTGAAGTACTGTACCTAACAAAAAATTCCAATCAGTTTTTACAGAAGAAAGTAAATATGAGAGAGATGAAAAGGAAGAAGCATGCCCACATATATCAAATACAGTATACATATATCAGAGCAAGAGGTACAGGAAGAGTTGTGTTTCCTTTCATTTTTGTTTTTGAAGGCTCCAACATGCTTGCATGCATCGGCCTTGGTCACCTAATGGTGACTCTCCATGCAGCTCGATCTGTGGCAACCACCCTATTCAGTCCCTTAACCCTGAGGTCACACTTAATGACCTCATCCAATGTCTTTCTCGGTCTACCCCTCACAACCCCACCCCCAAAATTAACACTTCTCACTCTCTGCATGCAATTATCATCCCCCATCCTCTCCACATGTCCAAACCATCTCAGTCTACCTCTCCTCATAACAACACCAATACACTCCAGTCCCATCCTACCTCTCAACTCTTCCATCGTAAACCCAGCCCCCCAAGGCCTTGCACGGAGGGATGCATTGCACATCCACCTAATCATTGTCATTTCTGTAAGTCTGAGCCTGCGAATATCCTCTTCCTTAGCATGTAGGGAGAGTCCACTCAATGTCAGGAGAGGAAACAGCTCCCTGAACTTCTTCCAACCACTTCTCACCCTAGCCACAGAGCTAGAACCAACCCCAACTCCAGCACATAACATGTCTCCCAAATAACAAAACTCTTCCACACACTCAAGAGACTCACCAGCGAGTTCAATCCTTCCACGCCTAACAATCTCCACCTGCTCTCCCCGATACGCCAGCATTATCTCACAGTTTACCTCTAATACCACTACATCTCTTGTGCATCCATTTATCACAAACACTGCACAAGATGGAATTGCTTCCCATGCTTTGTGGCAAATTGCACATGGCCACTCTCCCTCTTCTTTGTATTGCCACCAACCCTAGATATCATCACCTTTGTTTTATCTGCATTAACCCTTAAGCCCTTGTGCCCCATACCATCTCTCCACTTCCTAAATCTTTCCTCTGCCTCCCGTTCATTCTCTGCAATCAACACCAAATCATCAGCATACAACATCTCCCACGGGAGTCCATTTCTGAAGTCACGAGAGAATTTCAAGTACCAAGATAAACAAAAAGGGACTCAAAACTGACCCCAAATGCACAACGACATTCACGGAAAATTCATCACTCAAATCTCCTTTCACTCTTACCTGGGTGAGAGCACTCACATACATGGCAATAACCACCCTAACCAGCCACTCCTCCAACCCAAGCTTTCCCATTGCCCACTTCACCAACTCTCTAGGGACTTTGTCAAAGGCCTTTTCCAAATAAACAAAAACAAAGTACAGTTCCCTTTTCTTTCCAATATGTTTTTCCTGAAGCTGTCGAACAACGAATATGGCATCAGTGGTCCCCCTGCGTGGCATAAGCCCAAACTGCAACTCGTCAATATTCACTCTTTCTCTAATCATACCTTCTAGAACTCTCTCCATTACAAAGGAATAGCAAATGGTCCTAATGAGATTTCAGGTTGGGTATTACATGAATGTGCAGAAGAGTTAAACAGACCAATATACTGTACTGAATATTCAAGGAATCCTTAAGTTGAGGTAACCTACCTGATATTTTGAAGAAAACATTGTTCCCTATTCAAGAAAGGAAATAGACAAAATCCACTTAACTACTGACCAGTATCAATGACTAGCATTGTATATATACCAGGATATCCAGCACATTGCTAACAAACAATTCGCTAGACCAAACTAAAGAAATGTGGGTATATTCCCACAATCCAAACAATCATCAATTCCATCGTCAGAACACTCTGCCCCTCCCAAGGTTTGAAACAAGCATGTCTGAACTGGATGTGGTGGTGCACACAGCTGTTCCTGTCCTCCCTCCATCCCCTCTCTTCTCCCTTCATCCCTCCTCCATTACCCATCACATCAGCAATGCAAGGCATGTCTCCCTCTCCATTCCCCCGCCCTCCCCCAACCCCCTGAGGGAGTGGCTGGATGAGGACGGCAATGATCCAGGTTATCAGATGTTGTCTGATGAGAAGATCGCCGCTGCTGTCTCTGCGGGGAAGACAGAGGGAAGCGACAAGGACCCTGACTGGCCATCACGCCATTCCATCACTCCCTTGTCTTGGTGCGCTGCGGGCCGGCATTGACCAGATGCTCGAATATGCTTAACACCCTTATTCCAACATGGACTTGGCACCACTCAAGCTGGCGATGGAAGTGAGGGTAGTCAGGTACGGTATCATCCGCTGACCAAATCGCCGCACCTATTGTCAGACGAAAGACCAACTCCTTATTCAAGCCCACCACCCCCATGAGTGCCAGCTCCTTCTGTTCACCATGACCACCACCACCCACTCGACACCAGCCTTCACTCTCAGACCCACAACCGTTCACATTGACAGAATTTGAGTTGCCATTAGACATGAGCTTGCGGCTGTCATCAAAGAGTCCTGAGGTGGGTAGGGTTCCATCACCTCGTCCCCACTCATTGGCGAGCTTCAGCACATGGAGGAGGATGAGGATGAGGAGTTCGTTGACCTTTGCTAGGAGGCTGTGTTAGCCATCAGATCACATGGGATACCTGTACACCTGGTGCAGCTTATGAAGTTACAACGCCTGACTGCCGTTCACTGGATTGTAAGTATACTGTAATGTTTTTAATAATTTTTATTGTTTATCCATTGATTTCTTAGTGTTCAGGATTATATTGTACACTGCAATGTGTATACTGATGTCTCAGAAGAGCCTACAGAATGCAGAATACTGCCAAAATTAGGAGGAGCACTATAGGTGGTGGTGACCATCATCCACTCACTTGATGTAGTGCTGCCTCCTTCTTCCTCAACCTTTATCATTCTTTTTCTGTGCCTGCCTTCCTCTCTTCCTATTTCTCCCATCTTTCCTGTCACCTCTTACTGCTTTTCTTTCCTTTACAGGTGGCTATACACTGAATGACAAGCCAAATGATTTCCTGTAAGCCAAGAAACCATTTACAACACTGGGTGGTAACCATATAACCAAACCATATGTGCTCCCTACGTATCAACAAGTGGGTTGGTGGAGGGTTAGTGCCCCTCCCCATAAAACAAATAACTCAAAGTCAAATGGTCACCCCTTACGGAATTATGGCATCTGGCAATCAGATAGACAGACTATGCATTTTTTTTTTTTTAATGCAGTGCATTATTAGAGTTTAGGATTATACTGCACACTGCAATGTGTGTTTTGATGTAAAAAAAACAGCTGAAAGACTGCAGAACACTGCCAATATTAGGAGGAGCACTATGCATATATGTAGTTTTGTTGTTGTTGTTTATGCAGTGCTTCATTAGAGTTTAGGATTAGTGTACTGCACATTACAAAGTGTGTTTTGATGTCAAAAAAACTGATGCAAGATTGCAGAACACAGCCAAAATTAGGAGGGGAACTGTGCATATTGGTGGGATTTTTGTTTGCTTGTTGTTTATGCATTGTTTTCTTTGTGTTTAGGATTATACTGCATATTCCAATGTGCGCTTTGACGTCTAAAAAGAGCCGAAAGACTGCAGAACACTGACAAAAGTAGAAAGGGTAGTGTACCGATTGGTAGAGTTGTGCATATTGTTTTTATGCTTGTTTGTTTGTTTATGCATTACTTTGCTTGTTTAGGATTATACAGTACAGTATATTCCAATGTGTGTTTTGATGCCTAAGAAAAGCTGAAAGACCACAGAACACTGCCAAAATTGGTAGGGAAACTGTACATAGCGATAAGGCCGTGCATACTAGTAGCTTTTTTTTTTTCTTCTTCTTTTCTGGTAGGGAAACTGTACATAGCGATAAGGCTGTGCATACTAGTAGCTTTTTTTTTTTCTTCTTTTTTTTAAAAGTTGTATTCTTTGTTGTTAGTGGTAGGTGGTGGCGACCATCATCCACTAACTTGGTGTAGTGCTGCCTACTTCTTCCTTAGCCTTTATTGTTCTTTTTCTGTGCCTGCCCTCCTCTCTTCCTATTTCTCCCATCTTTTCTGTAGTTTCTTATTCCTTTTCTTTCCTTTACAGGTGGCTTTACATTTAGTGACAAGCCAAATGGTTTCCTTTAAGCCAAGAAACCATTTACAACGCTGGGTGGTAACCATATAACCAAACCATACATGCTCCCTACGTGTCAACAAGTGGGTTGGTGGAGGGTTAGTGCCCCTCCCCGTAGAACAAATAACTCAAAGTCAAATGGCCACCCCTTAAAGGACTGTGGCATCTGGCAATAGAAAGACAGATAGATTCTTTGTTGTTGCTGTTGTTGTGGAAGAAAAGAGGAAGAAGCGGCTACGGTGGTTACAGAACAGGTTCAAGTGAAATAAGAGCTGAATATAATGAGAGCAAGAAGCACGTAAAGAGACAAGTGATGAGTAAAAAGGAGGAGGCAAATGATGATCTAGAAAGAAAAATCATTGAAAACTACTCTGAAAATAGGAAGTTATTCCGCAATGAGGTACAGAAATGTAGAAGTGAAAGCAAAAAGAAATGTGAGGGTGTCAAGGATGTAAGCAGCAGATTATTAAAACATCAGGATGACGTAAGAACCAGGTGGAAAGTATATTTTGAAAGCCTGATGAATGGGAATAGAAACAAGTGCCACTGTAAACATGACTGGTTTTGGGGGTGTACAGAGAAGGAATGCAGTGCCAGGAAACGTGACACTTGCACAGGTGAAGAACGCTGTGAAGTGGCTGAAAAATGGGAAAGCAGCTGGGGTTGATGAGGTGTATGCAGAGATGATTAGCGTAGTCAAGAGAGCGGAATGAAGTGCTTGTTGGAGATATGTAAGAAGGCATGGATGAGTGAAACTGTTCCAGCAGAGTGGAAAAAGGCAGTTATTGTACCCCTGTACAAAAATGAAGGTGAGCGAAGTGAGTGCAAAAATTATCGTGGCATAAGTTTACTGAGCGTGGTAGGGAAGGTATATGGAAGAATTATAAGCGTGAGAGATATCAGAAGTCCTAGTGAGTGATGAACAGAATGGCTTTAGGAGTGGGAGAGGATTTCTGGATCAAATATTTGCAGTGAGACAGATAGTGAAGAAGGTTTGTGAGAAGGACTATAAGGTGTTTATGGCATTCATGGATCTGGAAAAAGCATAAGATAAAGTAGACAGAGAGGGATTGTGGAAGGTTTTGTGTATGTATGGTGTAGATGGTAAGCTGTTAGGTGCCATCAAGAGTTTTTATGATGGTAGTGAAGCATGTGTAAGGGTTAATGGGCATCTAAGTGAATAGTTCATGATCGGGGTGGGCATGTGACAAGGTTGTGTGATGTCCTCATGGTTGTTCAATACATATATGGATGGGGTGATGAGAGAAATAAAAACATGAATAATGGAGAGGGGGATGGCGTTGGTAATGAATGATCTCTATCTATCTATCTATAGCCCGACGCCCTAATCCCACAAAGAGTGGCCGCAGACAAAACGCCTCCAAGTCGCTCTGTCACCCACCATTTGCCTCCCCCCCCCCAGCTCACTCCCCCCTCCATCATATACCTCTCAACTCCATCCCTCCACCTCATTCTCGGCCTTCTCCTCCCTCTCCCTCCCTCCACCCCACCTGCATACGCCCTCTTAGTCAATCTTTCATTCTCCATTCTCTCCACATGTCCAAACCACCTCAGTGTATTTCTCCTAATCTTCTCAACCACATCCACATCCACCCCACAACGTTCCATCACTTCTTCATTCGTCAACCTGTCCCTCCATGTCACTCCACATGCTCCTCTCAAGTAACTCATTTCCACTGCTCTCACTCTTGACTTGTTACCCTCTAGCAAGGTCCATGCCTCGCTTCCATATGTCAGGGTAGGGATCACGATATTCTCATGCAGTGACTTCTTGACTTCCATACTCACATCCCTATTTCTCATCACCACTTTCAATGAACCGACAACCTCCCTTCCCTGCTGTACCCTTTCAAGTATTTCATCCCCAAAACTTCCATCCTTACTCATCACACTGCCCAAGTAACTGAATGCACTCACATTCTCCATATCCTCACCATCCAACCTCACTGTACATTCTGTGACTTTATTCCTCTCAAACACCATAACCTTACCCTTGTTCACATTGACTTTCAGATTCCTCTTCTTACACACTGTCCCAAATTCATTCACCAAACCTTGCAACACCCATTCATCTTCACTTAACAATACTGTATCATCAGCAAACAACAACACTGGAATCTTCCACATCTCACCCTCATTCATTAGAGCCACCCCCACATCCACTGCCTAACCTTGCACCTCCTTTACAACCCCATCCATGTATATATTAAACAGCCATGGAGACATCACACTATCCTGTTTCAGTCCCACTTTCAGATCAAAGAACTCACTTAGCTCACCATCCACTCGCACAGTAGCCTTAGCTCCTTCGTACGTGCTCTTCACAGTACTCAACAATTTCCCCTCCACTCCATATATTCTTAATATCTTCCACATACCTTGCCTATCTATTCTGTCATAAGGCAGCATACACTTTCTTTCCCTTCTTTAGACACTTCTCCACTAAACATCTTAGAACAAATATCTGATCTACACACCCTTTTCCCTTCCTAAATCAACCTTGTTCTTCAACTAACTCCTCAGTTATATGCCTACCCCTATCTATAAGTATTCTACCACATATCTTTCCAGTCACACTAAGGAGGCAAATACTCCTATGGTTACCACATACTTCTCTCCCCTTTTCCTTTGTATAAAGGAACAATTATACCTGATTTCCAGTCCCCTGGAACCCTTCCCTATTCCCAAGCCAATCTACACAACTTCCATATCCATTCCACAGTAATCTTATCCCCATACTTCAGCATTTCACCACACATTCCATCAATTCATGGGGCCTTTCCCATCTTGATCTTCTTCAATGCTTCCACTACTTCCACCCTACTGACACTCTTCCTCCCTCCTCTCACCTCTTCTTCTCCCAGCCATTCCCCAACCACTTATACTTGCTCTGCTTTCACTCTCTACATTCAATAAATCCTCAAAGTGCTCCTTCCATCTCCTCAATTTCTCTCTCTTCCCCACCAGCAATCTATTATTCCCATCTTTCACTTCCTTACTATTTCCCCTGTCACTTAATTTGTTTACCTCATTCCAAAACAATTTCTTACTCTCCCTCCATTTTACACTCAGATTCCTCCTAAACTCCTCAGCCACTTTCTTTTTACTCTCCTTCACCAATCTCTTCACATCTCTTCTCCATCTCACATATACCTCTCTCTTCTCTCTCTCATCTTCTCCCCTACCTCTGCTTGCTAGCCATTCACCATATACCTTCTTCTTTTGTTCCACAGCTTGTTTCACCTCATCATTCCACCATCTCCTCCTCACTCCACAAACCTCCTCACACGCTGCGCCTATCTCTTCCGTGAAAATCTTATATACATCTTCCACCCCTTCCATCTGCTCTAACTCATACCTTCCAATCTTTCTTCCACTATTCTCTTATACACTGCCATTTTCTCACTATCTTGTAACTTCTCCACTCTTCTCAGAGGAGCTATTTCCTCCTGTCTTCCCCTTGGTCTCTTCACCCACTTTCTTTGCAGCCTCACCTTGGCCATCACTAAGTGATTGTCAGAGATTCCACTCCCCCCACCCTCTCCACACTCTTGCATCCAAAACTTGTATGCTGGTGATACAGTACTACTTGCAAATACCAGACAAGAACTTGGTAGACTACTGCAGACTTTTGCTGATGTCTGTGAGCGTCGTGCCTTGAGAGTAAATGTAGAAAAGAGTAAAGTGATCGTTACTGAGAGAGAAGGTGACTCCCAGTGCGATGTAACAGTGAATGGAGAGAGACTGGAATTGGTGAGAGTTCAAATACCTGGGTACAATGATAGAAAGGAGAAGAAAATGTGCAAAAGAAGTGGAAAGTAGAGTGCCACAAGCAAGAAAAGTAGGTGGTGCAATGAAAACCTTGATAAGAAACAGAGGTGTGAGTGTTGAGGCTGCACGAGGCTTACCTGAAGGAGTGTTAGTGCCAACTTCAATATATGGATATGACACTATGGTGTGGCAAAAAAATGAAAAGACAAGAGTGAAGGCAGTGGAGATGGGACTACTGAAGAATGTATGTGGAGTACAGAGAGTGGACGTGATACGAAATAATGTGATTCGTGAAAGATGTGGAGTGAAGAACTCTGTGGACACCAGAATCGAAGAGAGTGTACTAAGATGGCATGGTCCTGTGGAGAGAATGGATAACAATAGAGTGGTGGGGAAGATATATTTGAGCGAACCTAAACAAGGGAGGAGGTGAGGTAGGCCAAGGAGAAGGTGGAGGGATATGGTGGATGAGTGGATGCGTGTGTGAGGAAGAGAGGTTTGGAAGTTGGTAAAGCTAAGGGACTAACAAGAGATCAAGCTGGCTGGTTGAATATTGTAAGAAGAAATGCATTATCAGGGATTTGGTACTCTCTTTTAACATAACAGCATCCAGATTGACTCTATCGGATACATTTATGTGAAGCTACAAAATGTGGTGAATGTTTTTGGCATATCAGATAAAGCCAGGATTCCAGGGGCTTGAATGAGAGTGAATGGAAGCATGGCCCATTGGAGTGAGCAAAACTGGGTTGTCTGGACACTGCTACTCCTCACCCTGCCCTTGGGTGGGAAAGGAGGTCCAGTTGATGATGATGATGATAATGGTTTTGTTGTTTATGCACTGTTATCTTAGTAATTTGGATTATACTGCATATCCCAACTGTGTGTTTTGATGTTTAAAAAGATCTGAAATACCACAGAAAACTGCCAAAATTAGAAGGGGGTACTGTGCATACTGTTCACTTTTTTGCTTGTTTGTTTGGTTGTTGTTCATCATCATTTTCTTAGTCTTTAGGATTATATTGCATATTGCAATGTGTGCTTTGATGTCTACAAAAAGTTGAAAGACTGCAAAACACTGGCAAAATTAGGAGGAGTACTATACGTATAGGTTGTGTACAGGTAGTAGGTTGGGTATATGTAAGGTATGGGTACAGTAGAGGATATTTCTCCGTATCCGGACACTGCCCGTATCCAGTTATGCCTTTGGCTCTATTATGTCAGATAATCAAGAGATTACTGTATATCTATATCTATCTATCTATCTACCTATTTACACACACCGCTCACTGGAGCAGTGGTAACATTCTCGCTTGCCATCTGGTAGACGGGAGTTCGCGCCTCGCTCAGGTTGCAAAAAGTTTCACTGACGAAGTGGGTGATTACTGTCCCCCTTGAGCAAGGGGTTGGATGTGTGTGTAAGTGAAGGTCACAGCCTTTCCCTTAGATCGGAGAGATTTCTGTATACAGTGCTCACTCAAAACACATTTGTAATAATATAAGTAGTGATGACAGTGTTCACCAATACAAATGATGTACTGAGTGGATACTTAATGTTCCGTACAATTTTGACCATCCAGGAAGTGTTATCTGTGACTTGAAGGCCTACTGTCATTACACTTGTAAATGTTCACTAATTTATAAATATTTCAGATTCAGGTATGGCACTGGACTGATTACAGTATCATACAGCATACAGTATTTTCTCCATACACATTTGTAATAAAATAAGTGATGATGGCAGTGTTCACCAATACATATAAGGTACTGAGAGGGTAGGTTTTTGGATTATTCGGCAAATACAATCCCTCAGCATCAGCCCGATCCCATATCGTTTCATTTTCGAAGGCACCAACATGCTTGCATGTGTCGGACATGGTCACCTAATGGCGGCTCTCCATGCTGCTCGATCTCTGGCAGCCTCCCTGTTCAGTCCCTTAACCCTTAAGTCACATTTAATGACATCGTCCCATGTCTTTCTAGGTCTACCTCTACCAACCCCTCCCCCAATATTAACACTTCTCACCCTCTGTACCCAATTATCATCCCCCATCCTCTCCACATGTCCAAACCACCTCAGCCTACCTCTCCTCATCACAACACCAATACACTCCAGTCCCATCCTACCCCTCAACTCTTCTATCGTAAACCCAGCCCCCCCAGGCCTTGCACGCAGGGACGCACTGCACATCCACCTAATCATTGTCATTTCTGTACGTTTAAACATGCGAATATCCTCTTCCTTTACTGCCCAGGTCTCACTACTGTACAGTATCACACTCCTAACACATGCTGCATACAAAGACCTCTTAGCACGTATGGAGAGTCCTCTCAATGTCAGGAGAGGCAACAGCTCCCTGAACTTCTTCCAACCACTTCCCACTCTAGCAACAGAGCTAACTCCAGCCCCACCTCTGGCACATAACATGTCTCCCAGATAACAAAACTCCTCCACACACTCAAGAGACTCACCTGCAAAGTTCAACCCTCTCACGCGTAACAATCTCCACCTGCTCTCCCCGACACGCCGCACACATGAAATCAGCATTATCTCGCAGTCTACCTCTAATACCACTACATCTCTTGTGAACCCATTTACCACAAACACTACACAAGATGGAATTACTTCCCACACCCATGTGGCAAACTACACATGGCCACTCTCCCTCTCCTCTGATTGTACCGCCACCAACCCTAGATATCATCACTTTTGTTTTATCTGCATTTACCCTTAAGCCCTTGTACTCCATACCATCTCTACACTTCTTAAATCTTTCCTCAGCCTCCCCTTCATTCTCAGCAATCAACACCAAATCATCAGCATACAACATCTCCCATGGGAGACCATCTCTGAAGTCACGTGAGAGGGCTTCAAGCACCATGATAAACAACAAGGGACTCAAAACTGACCCCTGATGCACACCAACATTCACAGGAAACTCATCACTCAAAACTCCATTCACTCTTACCTGGGTGCAAGCACCCACGTACATGGCCATAACCACCCTAACCAGCCACTCTTCCAACCCCAGCTTTCTCATTGCCCACTTCACCACCTCTCTAGGGACTCTGTCAAAGGCCTTTTCCAAATCAACAAAAACAAAATACAATTCCCTTTTCTTGCCAATATATTTTTCCTGAAGCTGTCGAACAATGAATATGGCATCAGTGGTCCCCCTGCCTGGCATAAACCCAAACTGCATCTCACTGATATTCACTCTTTCTCTAATCATACCTTCCACAACTCTCTCCATTACTTTCATTATCTGATCTAAGAGCTTTATACCTCTGTAATTTCCCCTATCCAGGGCATCACCCTTCCCTTTGCACACATTTACAATTACACTCTTCAGCCAATCATCTGGGACCACACACTCATATATAATCCTATTTATAAGATCAGTGACTAACCTCACCCCAGTATCTCCTGAGGCCTTCAACATTTCGGCAGTCAACCCAGACACACCTGCCGCCTTCCCCACCCGCATCCTGCCTATTGCCTCACTCACAGTAGCAGTGTCAATCAAAGGTCAAGGCCCAAACACTGGTTCAGCTGGCTCCAAACCTTCCCTATCCCAATCAAACTCCTCATTCAACAACCGGCTATAATGCTCTCTCCATGCATCTTTAATATCCTCACTGTTCACCACTACCCTTCCTTCATCATTCTTCACACACTGCTCGCCTACAATGTCCCGATTATCCCTCTTCACCTGATTTGCCACCCTAAAAACCATATTTTTCCTTCCTCCATGATTTAGATTATCAAGTAAAAGTCTCTGTGACTCAGACTTCGCCCTGTATACCTCTCTTCTAGCCCTGCGCTTGGCAGCCAAGTACTCCTCCCTGTTACCACCCTTCTTCCATTCCCAGAAAAGCCTTCTTTTCTCCTTAACTGCAGCTTCTACACCCTCATCCCACCACCAAGTTACTTTATGTCTTGGTGGGCCTCTTGTCCAACCGCATATTGCATCGGTAACTCTCAAGAGGTTGTTCTTAAGGGCTCTATACTGTTCATTAACGTCTCTATCTACGGCTTCCTGTTCAGCCACCACTCTCCTCATCTCACTATAAAAGGCATCCCTTACTGATTGGTTTCCCAGCTTCCATATTTTCCTCCTAGGTACATATGTCCTCCTTCTCATCACTCGTTCCTTAAGCACCATGTCACAAATCAACAGTTTGTGCTGCTGCACACATTCCTCGCTTCCCATAACTTTAACATCACTCACTTATCTCCTATCAACCCTCCTGACCAGAAAATGCCTCCCTTATCTCCTATCAACCCTCCTGACCAGAAAATAATCTATCTGACTACTATTTCCCCCGGACTCGTACGTAATCAATCTACTCACTCTTTTTCTAAAATGTGTGTTGCACACAATCATGTCCACAGACTCCCCAAACTCAAAGTATTCTTTCCCCTTCTGCATTCCTCAAACCATATGCACATCCTCCATGGACTCCTCCCATAGATGCCGAATAATGGGACTTTTACTGTATATACAGTATATATAAACAGCAATCTCCCTAATATCGAAACGCCCAATAACCGGACACCCCAATGTCCATACATTTTGGGCTCGGGTCTTCGGAACCCCAAAATGCCCCCAAAATGTAACACCCCCCACCCCCCACCCCCTCAAAAAATCCTATTTTTTTAAAACTTAAGTTTGAACATGGCACGCGGCGCCGAACAGCTGTGTTTATGCGCACTTCTCCTGCTCCCTGGCTCCCCTTCCCCTCCCAAGTTCCCTCTCAACTATCATCATGAGTAAACAATCATCGGGTTGGTTGGAGCTCGTGCTCAATTTTGCTTAAACAATTATAATTCGCAGTGCTATGGATTAAGTGCAGCACAACACTGGATTACTGTACGTGCGTTAAGAGCATTTTCACTACTGTAGAGCCACAGAGGAGGGGTAATCTTTGTAACAGACATCAACATGAAAGTGTTGTAAGTACACTGTCAACTGCTAAATATTTTCCATACTCACGTCTAATTTCTCATTTTCTAGTTCCATTTCATTTATTTCATGCTTTGTGTCCCTTATTTGTGTGAATAGGGTCTTAAAAAGGTGCTGTTCATGTCTAGTAGGGAGTAACTGTACCTTGTCAACTACTAAATATTTTCAATATTCACCTCTAATTCCTCATTCTCTGCTTCCTTTTCATTTATTTTATGCTTTCTGTCCCTTATTTGTGTGAACAGGGTCTTAAATAGGAGCTATGAACGTCCAGTTGGGAGCTATATAGGTGGTTTTCTGAGTTAGGGTGGGTTAGCATCCATTAAGTACCAGTCCAGAAGGCATGAGCCCAGTAACAGGACATACCCAGTTTCCGGACATGCTTTTGGCCATATTACATTGGATATTAGATATTTTAAACAGTATATATATATATATATACTGTATATATACAGTATATGTATGCAGTGGAATCTTGAATTTCGATAGTTTATCTATCTATCTATTGCCAGACGCCTCAATCCCGAACGGGGTGGCCACAAACAAATCACCTCCATGTCACTCTGTCCCCTGCCATTTCACTACCATGCTCCCAACTCACACCCCCCTCTCTCATATACCTCTCCTCTCCATCCCTCCATCTCATCCTTGGCCTCCCCCTCCCTCTCGCCCCCTCCACCTCACTCACATACACTCTCCTCGTCAATCTTTCACTCTCCACATGCCCAAACCACCTTAACGTGCTTCTCCTAACGCTTCCCATCACATCCTCAACCACACCACAACGCTCCTTCACTTCCTCATTTGTTAGTCTGTCTCTCCATGTGACTCCACATGCTCCTCTCAAATAACTCATTTCCACTGCTCTCACTCTTGACTTCTGTCCTTCCAACAGGGTCCAAGCTTCACTTCCATATGTCAGAGTTGGTATCACAATACTGTCATGTAACAACTTTTTCACTTCCATGCTCACCTCCCTGTTTCTTATCACTGCTTTCAACGAACCAGCAACCTTCCTTCCCTGCTGCACCCTTTCGAGCACTTCACCCTCCAGACT
>JAGKTI010001081.1:87761-98626 GCA_018397915.1 Birgus latro
TTTCCTTGCTAACCACAAGAATGTTTTCTTTTTTTAAGATGGCGTCAACACTTTCCCCGCCTACTGTATATATATATATATATATATATATATATATGTACACAGTCACTGCTCACATAACACGCGAACATAGAGCGCGAAACTGGTCATGACACGGCCCTTTTTTTTAGTACAAGAAATGGTCATAACACGATTTTGACAAATATTACATGGGTGGAGAAACTGCCCATTTCTTAAAAGAACGTACTACGCTGCTGTGGTAGTGAAAAGTGGCCTGAGGCCAAATATTATGGAATATTTAGTCATTACGCAAGAATACTGGTCAAAACACGGTAAAAAACAGACAAACATGGGCAGATTTAGCCACAGTGCACACTGCATCTGCCCGTGACGTACGCACGTCATGTGTCTGTGCAGGGTATCGTCACGTTCTACTGAGCATACCTGGGCCACTCCAGTCAACATTCTGCCCACTCTCTGCCTCCACACGTGCTGTGTGTTAACTTTGCTCTTTTTTGGGCCACCCGAACCAGCCTAACCATGCCGCCCTACCGTGACTCAGCAAGACAGCAGAATAGTTTGACCCAAAAGCAGAAGCTTGACGAGATCAAGCAGAAGGAGAGAGAAGAACGAAATTGTGCCATCGGCAAAAAGTGCCAAGTCAACAAGTCAACTATTCATCTGATCCAGCGCTTGTTATGATGAAAAGGTACCTGGTCATGTACTGCAAATGACGGGACAGGGAAGGAGTTCCAATCAACTCCATAAAGGTACAAAGGACTCTGTGGAGCTGGCGCAGCCAGAGGACCATGCTCGGGACCAGTAGGAGTCTTGCCCTGCCTTGGAATTCCACTCCCCCTCCTCCCAGGAAGCCCACAAACTCTTCAATTCAAGGTAAGGAATCCTTCAGTGTTTGTATGTACTGAAGTCATTTTTAGATACAGTAGGTAAACATCCTAGGAAAAATCCTGGAAAATTGCCCCAAAAGGTGAAGTTGGGGCTGGCTTGGGTACCATGAAACCCTATAACATAGAAACATATGGCTGTATCATGCGGAATTCTCATAAAGCCAGATCTGCCAGGAACAATATCAGCGCGTTATGTGGGCAGTGACTGTGTAAATATATATATTTACATATACTAAATCTCAGGCAGCCTCCCTGTTCAGTCCCTTAACTCTAATGTCACACTTAATGACCTTGTCCCGGGTCTTTTTCGGTCTACCCCTCGCAACCCCACCCCCAATATTAACGCTTCTCACCATCTGCACCCAATTATCATCCCCCATCCTCTCCACATGCCCAAACCACCTCAACCTACATCTCCTCACCACAACACCAATACACTCCAGTCCCATCCTACCTCTCAACTCTTACATCGTAAACCTAGCCTCCCCAGGCCTTGCACTCAAGGATGCACCGCACATCCACCTAATCGTTGTTATTTCTGTACATTTGAGCCTACGAATATCCTCTTCCTTTACCGCCCAAGTCTCACTACCATACGGCATTACACTCCTAACACATGCTGCATACAAAGATCTCTTAGCATGAAGGGAGAGTCCTCTCAATGTTAGGAGAGGAAACAGCTCCCTGGACTTCTTCCAACCACTCCTTACTCTGGCCACAGAGCTGGCTCCAGCTCCACCTCCAGCACATAACATGTCTCCCAAATAAGGAAATTTCCACAAACTCAAGAGACTCACAAACAAGTTCAATCCTTTCATGCCTGACAACCTACACATGCTCTCCTCGACACACCACACACATGAAATCAGCATTATCTTGCAGTTTAACTCTAATAATACTACACCTCTTATGCACTCCCTTATCACAACACTGCACAAGATGGGATTACTTCCCACACCCTTGTGGCAAATCACACATAGCCAGTCTCTCTCTTCTTTGACAGTACCACCACCAGTCCTAGACACCATCACTTTTGATTTCTCTGCATTTACTTTTAAGCTTTTGTGCCCCATACCATCTCTCCATTTCCTAAATCTTTCCTCTGCCTTCCTTTCATACTCTGCAATCAACACCAAATCTTCAGTACACAACATCTCCCACGGGCTAAAGGCTGACCCCTGATGCACACCAACATTCATGGAAAACTGATCACTCAAATCTCCATTCACCCTGCAAGCACCCACATACATGGCCATAACCACCCTAATCAGCCATTCCTTGATCCGATGCTTTCTCACTGCCCACTTCACCACTTCTCTAGGCACTGTCAAATGCCTTTTCCAAATCAACAAAAACAAAGTACAGTTCCTTCGTCTTTTCTATATATTTTTCCTGAAGCTGTTTTAACAGTGAATATGGCATCAGTGGTCCTTTTGCAAGGCATAAACCCAAACTGCATCTCATCAATATTCACTTTCTCTCATCATACCTTCTACAACTATCTCCATTACCTTAATCACAGTATCTGATCTATAAGCCTTATGCCTCTATAATTTCCTCTTTCCAGAGCATCACCCTTCCCCTTGTACACATTTACAATTACAAACTTCATCCAATCGCCTGGGAGAACGAATTGATATATAACCATTTTTATCAAGACTGACTGAATAACCCAACTCCTATATCTCCTGAGGCTTTCAACATTTCAGCAGTCAGCCCAGACACACCTGCTGCCTTCCTCACCTGCATCCTGCCTATTGCCCTGCTCACAGTAACAGCATCAATCAAAGGCCAAGGGCCAGACACTGGACCTGCTGGCTCTGAACCTTCACTTTCCCAGTCAAACTACTCATCCAACAACCAGCTGTAATGCTCTTTCCAGGCATCTTTAATATCCCCATTGTTCACCACTGTCTGTCCACTACCATTCCTTCATCATTCTTCACACACTGCATCACCTATGTTATCTCTATTCTCCCTCCTGATATGATTTGCCACCTTAAATATCAAATTCTGTCTTTCCCTATTTAAGTTATCAAGTAAAACTCCCTGAAACTCAGACTTTGCCCTATTAACCTCTTTTCTAGCCCTACACTTGGCAGCCAAGAATTCCTCTTTGTTACCACCATTTTTTTTATCCCAGAAAAGACTCCCTTTTCCATAATTACAGCTTCTACACCCTCATCCCATCACAAAGTTACTTTGTGTCTTGGGGGGGCCCCTTGTTCATCCACACACAGAATCAGTAACTCTCAAGAGTTATAAAAAAGTTATTGCCTGTTTCTTCTTAACTTACAGGTGTTTCAAGATATTTCCTTCACTTCAACTGTCCTGGTGAGTGTGAAGGTCTTTGCGTTCTTTCCCAAAGTACAACAACAATGTACTAGGGAAAAAAAAAAAACATAAGGGAACACTTCTACCACAGTTAGTACAGCAATTCTGCATTACAACTGAAAGTCTTCTTGAGTATCCCATACAAACCTTTTAGGAGATGCCTGGAAACTTTCGAGTGTTGGAGCCACCACCCCTCCTTCTTTTCTGCGCTTGCGTGTGTCCATTATCAACAAACCGGGTGATCATACAAGACCAAGAAAGCTGACACACATGGTTCTGCTCACTCAGAACCTGGAATTTAAAATAAAATTTAAACAAACACAATTAAATACAATAAATACTTCTGAACTCAAATGGCTACAGTACACAACTTCTGATGCAAGCATATTTCATACAGAACAAAGGTTATACAATGTGAGATATATCTTGTTGCAAAAGAATATGCCCAGAGTCCATCACTGTCCAAAAGAATGAAACTGACCACACAGTTAATAGCAAACTAACGCCTGTCTGCAGCTTTTTAAGCACATTCAATTAATAACACTGGCCAAAAGCCAAAATAGTTCTGACTTATTCTCACGTGTTTCTAACTGATTTGTTACCCTCAACTTCTAAACTGACCCTAAAATGTGTCTATCACGTAACCTTGACGTACTACATCATACGTGGAAAATTCCATGAAACATGCAACTTCGTTGAATAAGTGTCAATGAGCCTATATATTGTTACAAAAATAATATATATTGTTACAAAAATAATGCTGAAGCATGGGGGAGAGATAGTAATAGAATGGATGTGGAATGTGTGCAGATTGGCTTGGGAGGAGGGTAAAGTCCCAGAGGATTGGAAGTCAGGTATAATTATTCCACTGTACAAAGGAAAAGGGGAAAAAGCAGTGTGTGGTAATCATAGGGGCATTTACCTTCTCAGTGTAATAGGAAAAGTATATGGTAGGATACTTATTGACAGAGTTAGGGAAATTACTGAGGAATTAGTTGGAGAAGAACAAGGAGGTTTTAGGAAGGGAAGAGGTTGTGTAGACCAGATATTCATTCTTGGATCCTTAGTGGAAAAGTTTCTAGAGAAGGGCAAGAAGTTGCATGCAGCCTTTATGGATCTGGAGAAAGCATATGACAGAGTGGATAGACAAGGTTTGTGGAAAGTATTAAGAATATATAGAGTGGATGGGAAGTTGTTGAAGGCAGTGAAGAGTATGTATGAAGGTGCTAAGGCTGAAGTGCGTGTGGATGGCAAAATGAGTGAATCTTTCCATTTGAAGGGTGGATTGAAACAAGGATGTGTCATGTCTCCATGGTTGTTCAATCTGTATATGAATGGGGTTATAAAAGAAATACAAGGTCGGCCAGTGGATGTTGGAGCGGCCCTAGTGAGAGAGGGCAGTGTTTGGAAACTCCCTGTACTGTTGTTTGCAGATGATACTGTGTTGTTGAGCGAAGATGAAGGGGAGCTGCAAGGCTTGGTAGATGAGTTTCGGAGAGTGTGTAAGAAACGGAATATAAAGGTGAATGTAGGGAAGAGTAAAGTGATGGTCTTCGAGAGAAGTAAAGCCAGTGAATGTACAGTGAGATTGGATGGGAAGGATATGGAGAATGTGAGTGAATTTAAGTACTTTTTTTTTTTTATGCAAGGAAGAAGAAACCAAGGGCCATGGGCCCGCATACTGTTCCTTCCAAGAAAAAGTAAAAACAATACAAAAGAGAGCCAAAATCAAGATCCATTCATTTCGAGATGCCTGGACACACTGCGTTTGAAAGATTGGAGATCATAGGAAGTAGGGAATACAGACAGAAGGAGACAGATCCAGAGTTGACCAGTTGTATAAATGAAGGACTGGGAATAACGGGTAACTCTTGCATTAGAGAGTTGGACAGAAAAGGGATGAGAGTTTGTTGCTAGACGGGTACTACGTGCCCATCGTAGAGGTGGAGGGATGCAAGCAGACAGTTCAGAGGAACAGTGACCATTGAAGTAGCGATAGAAGAGAGATAAAGAAGAAACAGTGCACCGAAGAGACAAAGGTTGAAGGGAATCAGTAAAAGGAGGAGAGTTAATGAGACGAAAAGCCTTTGACTCCACCCTATTGAGAAGAACCGCATGTGGGGAGCCTCCCCACACATGAGAGTTGTACTCCATACACAGGCGAATAAAACCCATGTACGAGGTCAACATCTGTGCAGGGGTAAAGAAAGCTCGGAGTCGGCCCAGCACACCTAATCTCTTGGAAGCAGATTTCACAAGAGATGTAATATGTTCTTTCCAAGACAAATACTGAGAGAATGAAACCCCTAGCATGTTCAAGGATGATGCAGGGCTGAGCTGGACATTATTAAACATTAGTGGGTAATCCTGAGGAAGATTTTGTCGGGTTGATAAGTGTAAGAACTGAGTTTTTGATGCATTAAAAATAACAAGATTATTTTTACCCCAATCAGAGATATGAGCCAAGTCAGACATTAGGTATGCCACAGCCTCATCCCTTGTTTGCTGAAGTAACTGCTGAGATGGACGTTGCAGAAATTGAATGGAAAGGTGAAGGGTGGAATCATCAGCATATGAGTGGATAGGGTTAGACGTACAGCTTAGAAGGTCATTGATGAATAAAAGAAAGAGAGTTGGTGATAGGACAGAGCCTTCAAGAACACCACTGTTGATAGGTCTAGGAGAAGAACGATGGCCGTCTACAACAGCAGCTATAGAACGACCAGAAAGGAAGCTAGAGATGAAGGGACAGATAGAAGGATAGAAACCGTAAGAGGGCAGTTTGGAAACCAAAGATTTATGCCAGACACGATCGAAAGCCTTCGAGATGTCAAGTGCAATGGCAAAGCTTTCACCAAAGTCCCGAAAGGAGGATGACCAGGAGTCTGAAAGGTAGGTGAGAAGATCGCCAGTGGAGCGTCCCTGATGGAACCCATACTGACGATCAGAAAGAAGGTTGTGACAGGAAAGATGCTTTAAAATTTTTCAGTTAAGAACTGATTCGAAAACTTTTGATACGCAGGATGTTAAAGCAATTGGACGATAGTTAGAGGGTTGAGAATGGTCACCCATCTTTGGGATTGGCTGAATGATAGCAAACTTCCAGCAAGAAGGAAAGGTACAAGTTGAGAGACAAAGGCGAAAAAGTTTACCTAGGCAGGGTGTAAGCACAGAAGCACAGTTTTTGAGGACAACAGGAGGGACTCCATCAGGCCCTTATGCCTTGTTAATATTGAGGCCAGTGATGGCAGAAAATACATCTGCTGAAGAAATTTTAATGCCAGTCATGAGGAAGTCTGAGGGGGGAAGTGATGGAGGAACAGCACCGGAATCGTCTAAGGTGGAATTGGAGGAGAAAGTCTGAGCAAAGAGATCTGCTTTATCAGTAGAAGAAATAGCTACAGAGCCATCAGAGTAGAAAAGAGGAGGGAAGGATGATGAGGTAAAGTTGTTAGAAAGGTTTTTGGCAAGGTGCCAAAAGGAGCGAGAAGAATTCGAGTTGGAGAGTTGGGAACATTTACCACAGATGAAACTATTTTTAGCAGAGCGAAGAACAGACTTTGCACGATTCTGGGCAGAAATATAAAAATGATGTGATTCAGGGGTGGGTTGGCTCCGGTACCTCTTATAGGCCACCTCTTTTTTGCGGATAGCATTAGAACAAGCGTGATTAAACCAAGGCTTTCTTGCACTAGCCAAAGGATATGAAAAAGGAATGTATGCTTCCATGCCCAAGAGAATAACCTCCGTAATGCGCAGGGCACACTCAGACGGCTCCCGGCCATGGAAGCAATAATCATTCCAAGGAAAATCAAAGAAGTACTGCCTGAGGGCCTCCCAATCTGCAGCTCCAAAGTGCCACAGGCAGCATTTCTTTGGAGGGTCCACAGGCTGTACTGGAGCAATAGGACAGGTTAAGGTAATAAGGTTATGATCAGAGGAGCCCAACGGAGAGAAAAGATTAACAGTGTAAGCAGAAGGATTAGTTGTTAGGAAAAGGTCAAGTATGTTGGAACTCTCTCCAAGGCGGTCAGGGATACGGGTAGGGTGCTGTACAAGCTGCTCTAGGTCATTAAGGATAGAAAAGATGTAGGCTTGTTCACCAGGTGGATCAGTGAAAGGAGAGGAGAGCCAAAAGTGGTGGTGAACATTGAAATCTCCTAGAATGGAGATTTCAGAGAAAGGAGAAATGGATAGAAAGTGTTCCATCGTAGAAGTAAGATACTCGAAGAATTTTTGATAGTCGGTAGAATTAGATAAGAAAACAGCACAGATATATTTAGTCAGAGAATGACAGGAGAGCCGAAGCCTGAGAGTAGAGAATTCAGAAGAATCAAGTTCAGGAACACGAGAGCAAGATAGATCATTGCGTACATATACACAACAGCCATCTTTGGCTTTGAAATGAGAATAGAGAAAGTAGGAGGATACAGAAAAGGGTTTGCTGTCAGTTGCTTCAGACAGCTGAGTCTCAGAGAGAAAGAGAAGGTGAGGTTTAGAGGAGAAGAGGTGGTGCTCAACAGAGCGAAAGTTAGAGGAAAGGCCGCGAATGTTACAGAAATGAAGAAGGAGTGAGTCAGACAGTGGTTCCAGGCAGCTCCGAGAGCCGTCACCGGGAGAGGGGCGGATGGTGGGGGCATTTATGGTCCCCCCCCCCGGGGACTCCAAAGCATGATTTATGTGCGCCATTTTTTGGAATTTTTTGTAAAGGAAGTGTAGTGTGTAGCGTGTATGTAGTTTGGTGTGGACAGTTAGAGAAACTTATATTGGAGAGCATGCTGGTCTACTCTCTGTGTTACTGAGACACTGAAAAAGTTCAGCAGTGTGATGTTGGGCAGTGTGATGAGTAAGGATGGAAGTCTGGAGGGTGAAGTGCTCGAAAGGGTACAGCAGGGAAGGAAGGTTGCTGGTTCATTGAAAGCAGTGATAAGAAACAGGGAAGTGAGCATGGAAGTGAAATTGTTACATGACAGTATTGTGATACCAACTCTGACATATGGAAGTGAAGCTTGGACCCTGTTGGAAGGACAGAAGTCAAGAGTGAGAGCAGTGGAAATGAGTTATTTGAGAGGAGCATGTGGAGTCACATGGAAAGACAGACTAACAAATGAGGAAGTGAAGGAGCGTTGTGGTGTGGTTGAGGATGTGATGGGAAGCGTTGAGAGAAGCACGTTAAGGTGGTTTGGGCATATGGAGAGGATGGAGAGTGAAAGACTGACGAGGAGAGTGTATGTGAGTGAGGTGGAGGGGGCGAGAGGGAGGGGGAGGCCGAGGATGAGATGGATGGATTGAGTGGAGAGGTATATGAGAGAGGGGGGTGTGAGTTGGGAGCGTGGTAGTGAAATGGCAGGGGACAGAGTGACATGGAGGCGATTTGTTTGTGGCCACCCCATGCGGGATTAAGGCATCTGGCAATAGATAGATAGATAGACTAAGCACAAACCAATATATATATATACAAAACATTATTACATGACCTTTGCAAATTAGAAGTGCCTCTGCATTTTGCGACTGTAGGAGCAATTACTCGCATGCTGTAAAGTCCAACAATAGTTGCTCATCATGTTTGGATTGAATCCATCATGTTTGGATTGAATCGGTCTTGATATCAGCCCTCCATTATGACAATTTCATGGTGAAACCTTTCGTCATGTTCATCACTAACATTGCCAAGAATAAATAGAAAGAAGTCCAAATGAGAATGGAAGAAATTTATTTCCCTAGGTAATTCTTGGTAAGAACCATGAAGCTCTCTCAAGCAGCCCTTTCCAGCTCAGATAAGCTCTTTACAAAATCCTAATCACTGAGTTTAAGATGAATTTGAGGGACTATTGAAAAAACCTGCCTTTTCTTTGACCTCAGATACTATGCCTTGGAATTTTGTTAGCAAGCAGTGGAAGCCAGCACCATCTTGATCAATGGCCTTCACAAAGTTCTTCATCAAAGTTTCAAATGAAGTGGAGGCAAGAATACCTTCTCAAGGTCAACAAAAAGTCTGTTTAGACAGTTGAACCTTCCAGTCATATCCTTCAGTCAAACTGGGAATTCCTTTTGTGTGTAATGCTTAGCGTCTGCTCTGTTGTCCCATGAACAGAGAAAACACATGTGCTTTGTGTAATCTTGCTAAAGTCCTAGAAGCTAGCAGACCACTTTCAGGTCCCCACAGATGCTCCACTGATGTGTTTTGTAGCCAGCAACAGTCAACAGAGTACTCATAGTTTCATAACTTTCATTCATTCCATGGGTAGGCACAATTGGAACAGAAGGAAACTCATTTCCATTATGGAGAAGGACTGCCTTCAATGCATACTTCCCATAATCCCTGAACAACCGTCACTTTCCCTTTTGATAAGGACGAGACTTACAAAGGTGCTGCATTAATGATACATCATAACAGTACTACAGTATGTCATCCATCTTGAAGAACATTGAGAGCTTTTCATGTATATGATGGAAAATGGCAGTACAAACTCCACCTTGTAGCATGTTCCATTGCCTGAGTCGAGATCCAAGGAAATTATTTTTCTCTTTGGGGGAGTTAAGGTCTCTTATAAGGTCATGCAGCTCTACCTGACTGATGAGATGTGGCTCCTTGCTCTCTAAATCTTCTTGAAAGTCAGGATCCATGCAACACTCCTTCTCACTAGATTCTGATTCACCATGGTACCTAATGGAGGATCTGAAACTGGAAGCCCAGGGCCACAGGGTGCTTTCCTTAGAGAAGGTACGTAAGGATACCTGATCTTGGACTGAGTTTTCACTGAATTCCCTTTGGTGTTAGTGAGGCAAAAGTAGCAGTCAGGACAGTGATCATTTGGTTAGGGCCAAACCATTGGTACAGAGAAAGGCATACCTAATGGCTATTTCAAGTGGTTTACACCAAGTTTGCATGCAATATGGGGTGCCCACTTCTTGTCTTGATCAACATCAGGACATTTGAAGTAATGTTTGTGAGCAGTTTTAACATTCCTTGTAACTGGTCTCTTCAGGCTTTCAGGTGTAAAAAATATATAGATGCAGCAAAAAGATGTCCGATACATTCATACAGTTGCAGTGCTTCATTGCTTACCAACACAGATCAAGGCACTGTAACAGTAAAGCTGAAATGCAATAATAGAAAATATATTACCACTGCATACACTGGTGTAAAAAAAAAAAAAGTGAATAAAAAATAATCTGCTTGACGGTGGGAAAATTTTACCCGACTTTCAGCTGTGGCTGATTCACTTTGAGTTACTAAATATCTTGTGATTCAGGTACTTAACTGAAACCGATACAACCGCCACAATTACTAGCTGAATGCAACTATACAAGGTATATTTATCTCTATGATTAGAGTCGAATTGGATTTTCCAACACAAAAGCAGATTTTCCTAGGGTATAATCATTGTCGAAAACTGGACATGCTGGCAAAAACTGGATATCATATTTGAAATTTACAGGTTCATGTCACTTAGAATCACCTAAAAATATACTAGAACCATAACACTTTTTAAATTTTGTCGGCCAGTGTAATCAAACTGAAATCCATACAACGTAAACTGTAAGACAGGACTCTAATATCAGAGTAGGTTTTCCTATACATTTTACTCAATATAATGTATACTGTTAATTATATACAGT
>JAGKTI010001082.1:0-31505 GCA_018397915.1 Birgus latro
AGCCGAAGCCAGAGAGTAGAGAATTCAGAAGAATCAAGTTCAGGAACACGAGAGCAAGATAGATCGTTGCGTACATATACGCAACAGCATGTGCAGTTCCTTACAAAAATAATTAAAACATATTATTTAAATTAATTATTGTTTTAATGGTTTTGTAAGGAAATGCATATGCTATTGTATATCTATATTAAGTTATTAAATAAGATGTCTTGAGAAAATGCAGATAAAAGTAAACCTGGCAACATCACAGCCTTCCCTCTCTGGCCTACTCTCCGCTCACTCCTTGTATGAACTTCCACGAGTTAACAACGCCTTGCTCCAGTCCTGTCTCCTTAGTCACTTAGTGTGTGTGTGAAGTGAATAATTTTATTTCACAGTAAATAATTTCAATTTAATTTGTCAGTAATGGATGCCCCTAGTACCAGGAGTACTGGCTGTACTGCCCAGTCTTGGCAGCCAGATGCAGAGTGTGAAATTCAAATGACCGAGTTGAAATAAATGAGTTATTGGAGAGGAGAATGTCGAGACACTGACAAATGAAGTGAAAGATCGTTGTGGTGTAGATGTGGATGTGATAGGAAGCGTTAGGAGAAACACATTAAGGTGGTTTGGCCATATGGAGAGGATGGAGAGTGAGAGACTAATGAGGAGAGTGTATGTGAGTGAGAGGAAGGGGAAGGCCAAGAATGAGATGGAGGGATGAAGTGGAAGGGTATATGAGGGAGGGAGATGTGAGCTGGGTGCAGGGCATTGAAATGGTGGGGGACAGGGTGACATGGAGATGATAATTTTGTTTGTTGCCAGTGGCCACCTCTTACGGGATTAAGGCGTCTGGAATTCCCAAAAATATATGCAAATAGTTTGCACTAGAGCTTTGAAACATTGCGCAAGCTAAATATTAGAGTGTGCACTCGCGCAAATTACAGATATTAGAAAATAATAATAATAAGTAAAAGTAAGTAAGAATGCTAATTTAGGTACATAAATCAATATTTTACAGTGGTTCCCACGAATATATGCAAATGGTTTGTGTTTGCGCTTTGCGACATTGCGCAAGCTAAATATTAGTCAGATTGCGCATTGCGCTTGCGCATGATTCTTTTTCGTTTGCGCTGCCCACCACTGGTTAACAACCATTATGGACATTTAAGTACACTGTCAACTGCTAAATATTTTCCATAATCACTTCTAAATCCTCATTCTCTGGTTACATTTTATTTACTTCATGCTTTGTGTCCAATATTTAAGTGCATAGGCTGTGAAAAGGTGATTTTCTCAGTAATAATCATGTCTTTTCCTTACGTTCATTATGTAGTCAACTGTCGAACACCTGTGCCTAACTCACCTCAAAATCATCATTTTTTGGTTAAAATTTGATTAATTCATGCTTTGTGACCATTATTTTTGTGAATGGGGTCTAAAATAAGTGCTATGCATGTCCAGTAGGGAGGTAGGTAGGTGGTTTTCTGATTTAGGTTAGGTTAGGGTCTAGAATGACCGATGCTGTTGGTGAACATAATTTACCCAACTCGCCCCTAAATCACAATTTTTCTGGTTACATTTTATTTACTTCATGCTTTGTGTCCCATATTTGAGTGCATTAGTGGTAGGTGGTGGCGACCATCATCCATTCACTTGATGTAGTGCTGCCTACTTCTTCCTTAGCCTTTATCATTCTTTTTCAGTGCCTGCCCTCCTTTCTTCCTATTTCGCCTATATTTCCTGTCACTTCTTACTGCTTTTCTTTCCTTTACAGGTGGCATTACATTGAGTGACAAGCCAAATGGTTTCCTGCAAGCCAAGAAACCATTTACAACGCTGGGTGGTAACCATATAACCAAACCATACGTGCTCCCTACGTGTCAACAAGTGGGTTGGTGGAGGGTTAGTGCCCCTCCCCATAAAAAAAAATAACTCAAAGTCAAATGGCCACCCCTTACGGGATTATGGTGTCTGGCAATAGATAGATAGATAGATAGATTTGAGTGCATAGGCTGTGAAAAAGGTGATTTTCTCAGTAATAATCATGTCTCTTCCTTATGTTCATTATGTAGCCAGTTGGCGAACACCTATGCCTTACTCACCTCAAAAATCATCATTTGGTTAAAATTCGATTATTTCATGGTTTTTGCCCATTATTTATGTGAATGAGGTCTTAAATATTGATATGCATGTCCTGTAGGGAGGTAGGGAGGTGGTTTTCCGATTTAGGTTAGGTTAGTTTAGGATCAAGAACGACCGGTGCTATTGGTGAACAGTGAACACCTTTGCCATACCTAACTCTTAATCATTGTTTTTCTGGTAACAGTTTATTTATTTGATGCTTTGTATCCCATATTTTAGTGCATAATGTGTGAGAAATGATGATTTTCATTTTAATTGCCACGTCCGATACTTACTTACACTAAGCTGCCAACTCGTGAACACCTATGCCTTACTTGCCTCAAAATCACCATTTTTTGGTTAAATTTCGATTAATTCATGCTTTGTGTCCATTATTTATGTGAATGGGGTCTTAAATAAGTACTATGCATGTCCGGTAGGGAGGAATGTAGGTTGTTTTCTTATTTAGGTTAGGTTAGGTTAGGATTAAGAATGACCGGTGCTGTTGGTGAACAGTGATCACCTTTGCCATACCTAACTCTTAATCATAATTTTTCTGGTAACAGTTTACTTATTTGATGCTTTGTATCCCATATTTTAGGGCATAAGATGTGAGAAATGATGATTTTCATAGCGATTGCCATGTCCGATACTTACACTAAGCTACCAACTCGTAAACACCTATGCCTTACTTACCTCACATTCATCATTTTTGGGTTAAAATTCAATGAATTCATACTTTGTGTTCATTATTTAATTAGTGAAGGATTTTAAAGTTATAGGAAGCGAGGAGTGTGTGCAGCTGCACAAACTTTTGATTTGTGACATGGTGCTTAAGGAACGAGTGATGAGAAGGAGGACATATGTACCTAGGAGGAAAATATGGAAGCTGGGAAACCAATCAGTAAGGAATGCCTTTTATAGTGAGATGAGGAGAGTGGTGGCTGAACAGGAAGCCGTAGATAGAGGCGTTAATGAACAGTATAGAGCCCTTAAGAACAACCTCTTGAGAGTTACCGATGCAATATGCAGTTGGACAAGAGGCCCACCAAGACATAAAGTAACTTGGTGGTGGGATGAGAGTGTAGAAGCTGCAGTTAAGAAGAAAAGAAGGCTTTTCCGGGAATGGAAGAAGGGTGGTAACAGGGAGGAGTACTTGGCTGCCAAGCGCAGGGCTGGAAGAGAGGTATACAGGGCGAAGTCTGAGTCACAGAGACTTTTACTTGATAATCTAAATCATGGAGAAAGGAAAAATATGATTTTTAGGGTGGCAAATCAGGTGAAGAGGGATAATCGAGAGATTGTAGGTGAGTAGTGTGTGAAGAATGATGATGGAAGGGTAGTGGTGAACAGTGAGGATATTAAAGATGCATGGAGAGAGCATTATAGCCGGTTGTTGAATGAGGAGTTTGATTGGGATAGAGAAGGTTTGGAGCCAGCTGATCCAGTGTTTGGGCCTTGGCCTTTGATTGACGCTGCTACTGTGAGTGAGGCAATAGGCAGGATGCGGGTGGGGAAGGCGGCAGGTGTGTCTGGGTTGACTGCCGAAATGTTGAAGGCCTCAGGAGATACTGGGGTGAGGTTAGTCACTGACCTGATAAATATGATTATATATGAGTGTGTTGTTCCAGATGATTGACTGAAGAGTGTAATTGTAAATGTGTACAAAGAGAAGGGAAAGGGGAAATTACAGAGGTATAAAGCTCTTAGATCAGATAATGAAAGTAATGGAGAGAGTTCTAGAAGGTGCGATTAGAGAAAGAGTGAATATCGATGGGAAGCAGTTTGGGTTTATGCCAGGCAGGGGGACCACTGATACCATATTCATTGTTCGACAGCTTCAGGAAAAATATATTGGAAAGAAAAGGGAACTGTATTTTGTTTTTGTTGTTTTGGAAAAGGCCTTTGACAGAGTCCCTAGAGAGGTGTTGAAGTGGGCAGTGAGAAAGCTGGGGTTGGAAGAGTGGCTGGTTAGGGTGGTTATGGCCATGTACATGGGTGCTCGCACCCAGGTAAGAGTGAATGGAGCTTTGAGTGATGAGATTTCCGTGAATGTTAGTGTGCATCAGGGGTCAGTTTTGAGTCCCTTGTTGTTTATCATTGTGCTTGAAGCCCTCTCACATGACTTCGGAGATGGACTCCCATGGGAGATGTTGTATGTTGATGATTTGGTGTTGATTGCAGAGAATGAAAAGGAGGCGGAGGAAAGATTTAAGAAGTGGAGAGATGGTATGGGGTACAAGGGCTTAAGAGTAAATGCAGATAAAACAGAAGTGATGATATCTAGGGTTAGTGGCAGTGCAGTACAATCAAAGGAGAGGGAGAGTGGCCATATGCAGTTTGCCACAAAGGTGTGGGAAGTAATTCCATCTTGTGTAGTGTTTGTGATAAATGGGTGCACAAGAGATGTAGTGGTATTAGAGGTAGACTGCGAGATGATGCTGATTTCATGTGTGTGGCGTGTCGGGGAGAGCAGTTGGAGATTGTTAGGCGTGAGAGGGTTGAACTTGGAGGTGAGTCTCTTGAGTGTGTGGAGGAGTTTTGTTATTTGGGAGACATGTTATGTGCCGGAGGTGGGGCTGGAGTTAGCTCGGTTGCTAGGGTGAGAAGTGGTTGGAAGAAGTTCAGGGAGCTGTTGCCTCTCCTGACATTGAGAGGACTCTCCTTACGTGCTAAGGGGTCTTTGTATGCAGCATGTGTTAGGAGTGTGATGCTGTTTGGTAGTGAGACCTTATATCTTGGAGGGTCCCTTGTTCATCCACACACTGAACAAGTAACTTTCAAGGGATTGATATTGAGAGCACTATACTGCTCATTAATGTTTCTTTCAGCAGCTCCCTGTTCAGCCACCACTGTGCTTATCTTGCTATAGAAGGCATTTTTTGCCACTCTGTTTTCCTGTTTCCATATTTTCCTCCTGGGTGCCTGCTCCTTCAATACCTCATCATGTCACATACCAGTAATATGTGTTGCTACACAGGCTCTTTGCTCCCTATAAGTTTAACATCCTTCATCCGCCAGCTATGAGCCCATCTGACCGGGAAGTATTCAGTCTGCTACTATGACTCCCAGGCTCATATGTAATCAGCCTACAATGTCTTTTCCCAAAATGTTTGTTGCACACAGTCATGTTCATAGACCCCCCAGATATGAGTATCCTTTCACCTTCCACATTTCTTGTACCATATTATGCTTATCCCCCTTGTACCCTGTCATGTCCTTGAGCTGGTTCACCCACATAACCATTTAAATCCTGACCCTAAACTAAAATCTCATCATCCCCCATACCACCAACCACACATATCAGGTCATCCCAGAATCTGTCTTTTTCTTCATCATCCATGCCAACCTGAGGAGCATCCTCCGGTATAACCGAAATCATGAGTTAAATAACAATATTTTCACTGCTCTAATTCCTTCATATGCTGTCATTACATTCATGACACATTCTACCCATTTCTCCTCAGCCAGGACACCCACACCACAGTATCCATCTACATTTCCCTGCCAAAATACCTTATACCTACAGTCCTTTCCAACAAGTGTCCTTGCCAACCCACCCTTGAAACTGACTTCCTGCAGAAAACATCCATTCACTTTCCTCCTACCCTGAGTCTCTATATTTCCCTTGCTCTACCTTCAGATGACCCACATTCCACAATGCCATTCCAAACCCCTTAGGTGACTTGATTACCTCAGTCTTGTTTGCTTTTGCTCTTCATTTTTGTCATAAGTTGAGTAAATGAAGGGGGAGACAGACCACAGTCCCCACTAACCCGCACAGTCCCAAACCAGAGCGTGAAACCAGGCACCCTTGGCCCAGTGACGGTGGCAGTGACCTCGGAGCGCCCTGCCACAACAGCTATAGGAACACCCTCTAAGCATGCCTTGGCCCTTTAACTGCCCTGCCATTATGCACCCATTCATGGGGCAGCCTCCTGGGGCTCTGTTCCCAATTTTGGGCCTCTCTCTATTGGATGAAATCAGCAGCCTGGAAACTGCAATGCCTTGTTCCCTCTGGCACAGATACGAACCCCATCCCATCCCAACCCCAAAACTGAGCTGACTGAGCCCTTGCCACACCTCTTAGGTCCACCAATAGATAGTGGGGCAAGTTTTCTGGCCACGTGTCCTTGTTGGCACCAACCCTTGTGACATAGTGGGGTACATTGTGTGGAATGTAAAGCACATGTAGAGTAGTGCAGATTTTAGAGAAAAGTGTTTGGAGAGTATGCTGGCCTGCTTTCCATGTTAGTGTTGCACTGAAAAGGGTCAATAAAGGAGGAGGACAAGAGTATCATGATGGCTAATGAAATAGGAGTACTGTTCTGCTTTGATCGGCTGATGCTGCAGCCTACTGCGGTGACGTTTTTCTTCTTTCTCTACTCTTCTTGCTGCCAGTAGTTACAGGTGATTTTGTTCAGCCTGGAAACTTTTTATTAACTCCAATAACTCTTTCACAACTGGGGGACTCACTCAAAGCTGAATAAAATTATAGGGCAAAAGCAGAAACTAAGAAAGCATATCATCATATTAACCCTCCTGTGTCAGAACATCTTGGGTATTGCATTCCAGCTGTTGTCAGACTGTTTATTCATCTGAGAATGAGTCTTGGGTACTTGAAAGTTAATATTATATTGTCACAACTAAATTTTTTGTTCAAACAACTCCAGTATTCCATTCCAAGTAATTGCAGACAATTTTGTTCATCCAAAACTTTCATAGGAGTCTGTGAGTTATATGGGATGATAGTGAAAAATCATATCAGAATTGGTGGTTTAGAACATAGATAGTAGGACTTACCATATACTGTATTCTGTATAACTTCCAGATTGTTTGGCGTGGTGTTGTCCAATCCCCTCATGATGGTAACAGAGCTGGCCCCCCTTGGCTCACTCCTTGACTACCTCCGCAAGCAGCTCACCCATGTCCCCATCACAGGTAAGATCTCACCTTTCTTCTGGTGTGTATTTACCTAGTTGTGATATACAGGAAATGAGCTACGTTCTTGGGGTCCCGTCTCTGTTTCTCAGTAAGTCAAATTTTTCCTTGAACTCATGTAAGTTTTTAGACAGGACAATCTCTTTGTCCAGGCTATTCCACAGGTCTATGCATCTATAAGGAAAGCTATATTTCTTGATGTCCTTCAAGCAGCTTGGCTTCTTTAGTTTCATTTCGTGTCCCCTTCTTACCCTCTCATCCCACTCAAACAGATTTTCTCTGTCACTTTTATCTACTCCTATCATAGTCCAGAACACTGCAATCATGTTGCCCCTCTCTCTCCTTCCCTCTTAGGAAGGTAAATCCAGCCTTTCCAGCCTCTCTCTTTACGACAAATCTGCCAGACTGGGGACCATCTGTTGCTGTTCTTTTTATTCTTTCATTCTTGATTATATCTTTCTTTTTGTGTGGAGATCACACTACTGCTGCATATTCTAACCTGGGGCAGATCATGGCCACTATCAATTTTTTCATCATCTCCTCATCCATGTAATGAAATGCCACTCTTATATTGGTCAAGAGTTTATATGTCTCTCTAACTGTCGTATTTATGTGCTTTTCAGGTGACAGACTATCCTGGACCAGCACTCCCAAATCTTTCTTTTCTTTCGCTTTTCTGATTGTTTCATTACCCATCAAATAATTCAATGATGGCCTCTTGGTAATTTTACCCATTTCCAATATTTTGCATTTTTTTTGCGTTGAATTTCATTTCCCACATCCGGCTCCAATCATGTATCCTATCCAGATCCTTCAGTAGCATTTACAGTTCTCTTCAACTTCTACCTTTTTCAAGATCTTTGCATCATCAGCAAACAGACTTGTGTAACTGTTCACTCCATCTAACATATCATTTACGTAAATCAGGAACATTACTGGTGCCAACACCGAGCCCTGTGGGACACCACTTGTTACTTCCCTCCATCCAGATGTCCTGTCCTTTATTACTGTCCTCATTTGTCTGTCACTCAAAAAGTCTCTCATCCATTCCAGAAGGCTTCCCTTCAGTCCTCCGATATGCTCTAATTTCCATATTGGTCTCTTATAGGGTACCTTGTCAAAGGCCTTCTCCAGATCTAAATACACACAATCCACCCAACCATCTCTCTCCTGCAGCACGTCAATTGCCCTTGAGTAAAAGCTTAATAAGTTGGAAACACATGACCTTCCACTTCTGAATTCAAACTGACTTTCAGTCAAAATATTCATCCCTTCCAGATATTTTATCCGTCTATCTTCCAGGATTCTCTCACCCAATTTCGCGACCATGCTGGTTAGGGACACTGGTCTATAATTCAGGGGTTCTTCCTTGTTTCCTCCCTTATAGATTGGTGCCACATTTGCCCTCTTCCATGCCCGAGGCACTTTCCCCTCTTCCAGGGAACACAGTTAAACTGTGACTCTTATCCTCCAGTTGTTCTCTGCATTCCTTCAGTACCCAGTTAGAGATTCCATCCGGTCCTGGGGCTTTCTTTATATCTTGAGTTTCCAGTAATTTATACACTTCCCGCACTTCCACTTTTATATCTTTTACCACTAAATTTCTAATCACTCCCTCCCCTTCCACAAACTCCCTTTCCTTAATGAAAACCGATTGGAAACATTTGTTTGTTATTTCAGCTTGCATTACCACATCCTTGTAGATCTCTCCATCTACTTTCAGTTTGGTGATTCCTTCCTTTTCCTTCAATTTGCCATTAACAGATCTATAAAACAATTTGGGTTCGTCCTTACATTTCTCAATTATACCTTTTTCGAAGTTTCTTTCTTCCTCTCTACGAATTCTTGTATATTTATTTCTAGTTCTTTTATATTCTTCCTTTGTTCTGTTATTACCTCTCTTTCTCCATTTGTTTCATGCAATGTCCCTCTCTTTTTTTGCTGTCTTACACCTTCTATTAAACCACTCCTTTTTCCTGTTTTCTTTCCCCCTTACTCTTGGCACATATTTTTCCACTCCCAAATTATAGAGGTCTAAAGAGATATCCCTCTTCCTCTGTATCTCTCTTGTTTCTCTGAATTTTCTCCAATCCACATTTCTGAAAAATTTTCTCAATTCTGCAAAGTTTGCTTTCCCAAAGTTGTATCTTTCTTGCCTATAAAGCTCATCTCTTGGCACCACGTTCCCTATTATCATCTGGAACTCATTGACCACATGATCACTTTTTCCTGTAGGACACAGGTATTTCAAAGATTCAGTTGCGTCAGGTTCTTTGGATAGTAGCAAATCAAATCTTGCTGGTGTGTCATCACCTCGGAATCGTGTCTCTTCTTTGA
The DNA here is from genome assembly GCA_018397915.1 of Birgus latro. Classification (NCBI taxonomy): domain Eukaryota; kingdom Metazoa; phylum Arthropoda; class Malacostraca; order Decapoda; family Coenobitidae; genus Birgus; species Birgus latro. The sequence goes on from JAGKTI010001082.1 coordinate 9,382, forward strand.
CCCACTGCGTCATTATTCATTGCTATATTTAACAATTTAGTGCCCCACGAATCCTCGCTGCCTCCTGAGTCCCATCCTCCCAGTGCACCTCTTTACAATTAAAGTCACCCATTAGGATTATATTGTTGCTTTTCTCAATCACTTTCTGTAGATAACTAACCATATCTGCCAACAACTCCAGGTATTCATTGTCATTCCATGCTCTTGTCTTAGGGGGAACATATACCACTCCCATATCTCTCTTACCATTCTCCTCATTTTCTAATTTCATATTTATCGCTTCGGTCCTGCCCTCTGCCACTTCCACAGTATCTACATTTATGTTGTCCTTCATTGCTATCATCACTCCTCCTCCTGTTTTTTTCTTTTCTGTCTCTTCTCCATAATTTGTATTTCCCATCTCCCATATGAATATCAATATTTTCTTTCAATTTAGTCTCAACAAAGCACATAACATCAGGTTCGTGTACCCTCAAAAATCATTGATTTCTAACCTTGCCGATATCAGTCCATCAGTGTTTGTGTACTCCACTTTCAAACTTTTTTCATCGTTTTTTATACTCTCTTTCCCTCCATCGGTACCACTTTCTCAATTTCTGATCCATAACTGTCAAATAGATCACTGTCTTCTCTTCCTCCGTTCGCTGTTCATTTTTATCCTTGCTTCCTTTACTAACTCCTTTAGTTTAGCTCTGTCTTTTTCGTTTGCATCTCTCCTTATCCAAACATTTTTAAACCCCTCTTTATCTGACAAATTCCATGTTCTATTTATGATTTCATTCACCATTACCTGGGACTTAAACTTTACTTTCAGTGGCCTTGCCCTACCTTCCTCATACTCTCCTAACCTAAACACTTCTTCAGTCTCTTCTTGGGCTTCATTGTTACCCTCCATAACCACTGATATTATTTCTTTAACCTTGCTGAGTTCTTCTCTCTCTCTCTCTTTCTCTCAGAGTTTAGTCATACGTTTTTCTTTTATTCCTGAGATTATCACACATTTTTTCTTGTCTGCTACATCCCTGACCAAAGATTCTCTACTTCTTAGTACCCTAACCACTTCCTTCTCCACTTTTTCCATGCTTTGTTGTTCTGTGATCTCCTTCAGATTTACATTTCCTTCCTCCTGTATTTTCTTCCACCCCTTATGTTGCTCCTTGATTTCCTTAATATGTTTATCATGGATCCTTTATTTCCTTAATATGCTCATCTTGCATCCTTGATTTGATTTGTACTCATCTAGTTTACTTTTCATTCTGTCCCTTTCTTCTTCCAACCTCTTTTTCTCCCTCTTGAGCTGTTTTATTTCATTTGATGTAGATTCATTACTCACTTTCAATTCTTTGACTTCTTTTTCTTGTTCATCACTACATTTGCAAACTTTTTCCAGTTTATTCTGTAGGACTTTGATCTCTCTCTCTTGCTCTAAGGTCCGTTCCTTCAACTCTCTAATTACTTCCCATACCTTTTTTAACTCCTGGACATTCCTCTCCGCCATTTTCTCTACTCCTGCTATTCTTGTTTGGTTCAGCTATGACATCCGTTATTTACATCATCTTCGGAGAAGCCCTCAAATTCCCTCTTGCCAGTTGTAAACAATCTTCCGTCTCTCTCCGCCATGATTCAGCCATATGGAAACTTTTTCTTTGCTATATCTTGTATATTTATGGCCGAAACCTGCTTTTTTTTTTAAAAACTAATATCGAATGGGACCACTACTCACACTCTCAACCACATAATCACAATAGGTTGGTCTCCTTTTCGCCGCTGATTTAGCGATTATTTCCCCCTCAATCCAAGAGCAGCTCCGTGTGTGTGTGTGTGTGTGTTTCTAACACTAGGCAATGTTATTCAGAGCATAAGTTATTTCTGCTGGAGAGACTTGATATTGCCATTATTACCGTATTTAGTGGCATATTAGACGCTGCTGTGTGAAAGACTCACCCTAATTCTGGAAGGGCAGTTCAGAGAAAAAAAAGTTCGTCTTGACCAAGACTACAGAAAGGTTGCTTGATATGAGTGTTTTTCACTAAAATGCACACTCACCTTTCAGAATCTCTACTCAGGACTGTATATCTGTCTTTGGTTTCTTTATTTTTATGTAAGATAAGGGTACAAGACATGAAAACAAACAACCCGTTTCTTACATGTTACTGCATTCCATGACACCACCTTAACACTTTATGAAGTCCACCTTTCAGAATCTTTATTCAGTACTGTATATGTTTGGTGTCTGTTTTTATGTAAAAGAACGGTACAAGACATGAAGACAAACAAATGACCTCTTCCTTACAAAAAGATACTTCGTACTACGACGCCATCTTTACACTACCGGTTTGTTTACGATTCATGAAGTGAAGTCCTTATGTACAATAATTTGAGACATGATGTTCATGTCCATTAAAATACAGTAAATATGTATCAGTATATAAAGATAAGTATTATTTTTCGTGAAATGAACTAAAAAAAAAGAAAACTCAATAAAACCCATTCTTTCATTCATTTAAGAAAATACACAGTCCATTAAATGAAGGAATACATTACCGGTATATCTCCAGATCAGATGCCTGCATGTTTTCAAATGCCTGCTTGTACTGAATATTAGAATCACAGAAAACACAAACAAATTTTCAATATCAGTTACAAGGAACATTTATAGCATTTTATTTACCTTAAAAGAACTCCTTACTAGTCAGGGCCCCACACCTCTGGTGTTAAGGTATACTGTAACATGTTCCTATTGTCTCATTACCTACAGACAACACATTCACTTCCTAAACAGAATAAGTATCCTTAACAAACCAAATGAAATACGACTCGAGTCTTTTATGCTCAGTAAACATGCTGAACCCAGCTTCATTGCCATCACTAAAGATGCACTCTCACTAATCTCTGAATACCTCCACAATAATAATAATAATATAAATACAGCACTTGCACAGTAGGCGCGGAAAGTATTGACTTTTTTTGCCGACTTCATTCTTTTTCGCATTAAGTGAAGTGGGGTCAATACTACCCTCCCCTGTGATGCAAAATGAGCTGACGTTTTTTCAACGGGAGCTGGCAACCCTGCTTGATAGGTTTGGCACCACAGGAGCAGGCTCAGTAATGTTTTGGCAGCCGCAGGAGGAGGATTGTCTCTGTGTGTGATGCACCACGAGGGCATGTTTTGACTCAAATAACAGTGTTATTTGGTTACCTACCACATTCTCATCATGCCTAAAGTAACCACAAGCAAGGACAAACATGTGGAAGTGATTACTTTATACAAAGCTGGCCACAAACTCCCATTTACTGCAAATCAGATGGTGTTAGACTGAGGACAGTGCAGAGACTGGTGAAGCGGTTCAAGGACAATGGGGAGGCCATTCCTCCCACTCCACTTCCCAAGCCTGGGAGACCTCGTAAGACAACCTTCAGGACCCGTCAGCCGATCTCAAGGCAAGTTAGCAAGGATCCAAGGCTTACAGCACGGGATTTAAAAGAAAAGAACCCACAGTTGCTGGCAGATGTGTCTGTCAGAAGTGTGCAGCAGCTGTTGCATGACCGATCTGGGCTACAGGAGTTTTTGTGCTCGTAAAAAACCACTGCTAACAGCACTTCAGAACAAAGAGAGAGTAAATTTTTGTAAGAAATATCTTGCCTGGAGTGAGGATCAATGGAAAACTGTGCTTTAGAGTGATGAGTCAACATTTACTGTCACTGGTACCCCTTCATCACGAGTGTACCGCAAACCAGGCAGTGACCCCCTGGATCCTAAGTACACTTCCAAGTTTGTTAAATACCCAGCCTCACTCATGGCTTGGGGCTGCTTTACATATTATGGTGTTGGTAGGTTGGTAATTCTACCTGCAAATGAAAAAGTGAACCAGAACAATTATTTGGTGCTCTTATGTGATGTTTTAAGTGACTCTTTTGATAAAACCAAGGCAAGAGTATTTATGCAAGATTCTGCCCCTGCACATGTTGCAAAGTCAGTGAAACAGTGGCTAACAGACTGTGAGGTTCCCTTTATTCGAGATTGGCCCGGAAACAGCCCAGATATCAATCCCATTGAAAATTTATGGGCGCACATGAAGCGGCAGCTGCGTAGTATGGACACATCATCTTTGCCTAAACTTGAGGCTGCAGCTATGGAGCAGTTTTAGTCAGTCTGTTCTGCAGAACTACGCCATCAGTCTCCCCAGACGCCTTAAGAAGATAATAATGGTGAAGGGGAATGCCAGTAAATACTAAACTCATTGGTGAGTGTTAGTTTATTTGTTTCTCCTTGCTAACCACAAGAATGTTTTCTTTTTTTTAAGATGGCGTCAACACTTTCCGCACCTACTGTATATACACACTAAACAGAAAGCAAATTAAAATGTTTTACAACTGAAGTTCAATATCGAAATTAGTACATTTAAACAACCATTGTTTTGCCTTTGTATTTATAACACTGCTGTCTGTCAGTTGCAGCCCATTATCATATAGCAGAACATAATTCTGCACTGTAAATGCCAAGGTCAATATCAGATAGAGAACTGGATAAATAAAATTATAGATAGATAGGCATCAAGACATTCATTCTGCTACCCAACTCCCCTACACACAGTACTTATTAAACGTTATACAAAATCCTACGTCACTATCTCCATTTACTGCCAGTTTCAGCCGAAAGGTTAGGTGAGCGAGGAAGAGCCTTCTTATCCTGTTTTGTTCTAACAGTTTAGTCAAAGAAGCTGCCAAACATGAGCTAACCAGCCTACTGCAATTACGATATTAATGCTAATGTCAACGTTTTTATTGAGTACAAGTGATTAGCGAAACTTTTCAAACTAGGGAGAATTGATTCAGCCCACACTAACCCCTTCAGTGCACGATGTTTCCTGAACTGAATAAAACCATCTGGCGAGCATGAATAAAGTACCCTACAAAATATGGGTTGAAGGGCTATGATAAGCAGTTTATCACTGTGGCCCTACCTGAACTTTTCCCACTCCTCCCTCATTAAGTACACCCACTCTACACTCACACCCACACCCACACATACACATACACACGTTGGGTTGCATTCACTTTCACTGATCATGATAGCTTTTTGCTAGGGCAGCAATGAGGCAGAGGGCGAACATATCAATCACTCTCATCAGCAGTGACACAGAGAGGGTGAATAGGATCGACTGCTCTTATCTCTTTGTCAGCTGTGAATACAACAAAAATGGCGGATAGCAGTGACACAGAGAGGGTGAATGGGATCGACTGCTCTTATCTCTTTGTCAGCTGTGAATACAACAAAAATGGCGGATGCTGCTATGAATGCCCATCTGGCACAGCTAATTTCAAATATAGCATTATCTACTCAGTAGATTTTATCCCATTTTCATAACATGATACTGAAAGTGGCTGGTCCCTGATTCAGCTCTGCTAAAGTATACCAATCACTGCTGAAAAACACAGTGTAGCTGTAATTTCATGCATTACTGTTTAACCCCTTAACCGCGGATCGTCACTTTTGTGACGGTTGGGTGCAATGGATCATACCTGTGTTATTTTTAATTCTCCCGGGCTTTCAAGTGGTGACTTGTATCATCTATCAACACTGCCAGTGTCCAACAATAGTCAGAGCTGCTAATGTCATCAGTATTCCCATCCATTGTTGACATTTTAGCCATTTTCCCCCATTCTAGACTCCCCTCCCTACTTCCCCTCCATTACCCTCTTGTGACGTCTGCTCAGGTGCGCTAAGTAAATCTTCCCCGGATTTTTCCACTTTTTATCCATTGAAATGAGCCCTGTACCCTATTCTTATACAAAATAATATATATATATATAAAAATAAGGTGATTGATAGTGCCATACACCTGGAATTGGCTAATTATAACTTAGCAACATCCAACCTGCACTCGTTTGCTAATTTCCCCTGCTTTTTTTTCCCTTGAAATATGCCGTATGAGCTACTCTTGTAATATAAATGTATATAAGAAAGGAAGGGAGAAGCCTGAGTGATATTTATATTCACCTGGAACTACGTAATTTATATGTATTGTCTAGATTTCCTACGACTTATTTCTTAGCACATACACTAGTAGCTGACATTTTCAACTCTTTGCCACCGAGATACAGGCAGTGTGCTCTTGTCCTTCTCGGGTGAAATGACGCCCGTCCATTTCTGCCGCTTTTGCGCCTATTATAAAAGGCCCTGTGACCTCTACCCCTACTAAACATCGTGTGCGAAGCGGTAAAGGACTGTAGATATATACAAGTGTAATAAAGTACTAGAAATAATAAAGTGTGAGTGTGTATATGAGTAAGAAATGACAGAACACCAGCTGCGAATTAGCGTGAGTGGGAGGCTCGTACGTGCTCGTATTTTACATTGCTTATTTTTTTAGTATGGATTCCAAACTACTTGGAAATCATTGAATAGTGTTTCTAGTGATAATATCTGGCAGTAGTATTCAGATTAGGGGATGTTGGGAAGTGTAAAGTGGAGACTTAGTTACCCAACTTCAGAAGTCTCCACAAGTTCTACGGTAGTCGATGAGTGCTAAAAAAAAAAAACATCTCAGGAGAAAGCTGAAGGTATGTGCCATATGCATATTTAATTATAATATTCTAGGACTAAAAACTGATTTTTGGCAAATATTTTAAAAAAGTCAGTCGGAGTGCGAATATCCCCCGGGAATGGCACGGAAAACCTCCGATAACCCCGTGGTGTAGGGGTTAATGTTACAATTAATTTTCCTGTTTTTCTCAACCAATAATATAAGACTGTTTCCTTTTACAATGCTCTAGTCTTGAATGAAACAATATACCAGTGTGAGAAGCCAGCCTAAACCTAACTTGGTGTGATCGAATTTCCGTATCGCTAGGCTCTAGATTGCTATACCGGTAATAATGCTGTAATTTCAGGAAGTATTATTTAATGTTGCAACTGTTTTTCCCATTTTCCACTAACAGTAATAGAAGACTGCTTCCTTCTATGATACTCAGTAAGAGAAACCAGCCTAACAAAGGTTATTGAATTTCCATATGAGACAGACGTCTGTTAGGATTACTCAAAAGTCATGCTAGCCAACATCTCCATTATGATTCCCTTGCTAGTTAGTGAGTGGATGGCAAGTGAAGTGACCATGATTGCCTTTCTGAAGGTTAGCAAAGAGTTCACAAGTGATCATGTTCTGAGAGTAGAGGGAACGCTAGGCACTACACTGCTAATTGCTAAACTAGTAAAATGCTGTAATTTTAGACTATTGTTTAATGTTGCAATTGTTTTCCCAGTTTTTCACTAACGATAATATAAAACTGTTTGTTTCTATGATATTCTTGTTTCGAATGAGACAAAATAGCAGTAAGAGAAGTTAGCCTAACAAGGGTTATTGAATTTCCATATGAGACAGACGTCTGTTACAATGACTCAAAAGTCATGCTAGCTAACATCTCCAATATGATTCCCTTAATAGTTACTGACTGGGTGGCAAGCCAAGTGATCATGACTGCATTTCAGAAGGTTAATAGGGAGTTCACCAGTGATCATGTTAGCCTGTTAAGTAGACATAAATTGCTAAACTGCTATACTGCTAATCCCCCAGACTCACATGGCCAATTGTAAACAAACCCTGAATCTTCTGTTCTTGAACTTCTGTTTCTAATCATAAAATCTGAGTATATACACAAGTAAATGTAACTTTTTACGATAAATGAATGGCCTTTATACTCTAGAAAAGACTGGCAAGCAGTGAGATGATATCTGTATAAGAGATTCTTCTAATCGGAGCCATCAACTCCCTTAGTGTGGTATGCAGGATGCATGGGGTTATTTGAAGATAATTTTGAGACAAAAAAGTGCGTCTTATACCCCACGAAATATGGTAATCCACATTGTGAAGCTCATCAGGCTTCATAACCAGTTACGTCAGTACTGTTAAGCCTTAATCCTGTGAATCTGTTGATTTTTTTTTTTTTTTTTAATACCAGACAGTGTTATTCAGGGTATGAGACATTTTTCAAATGGAGAGATTTGTTATTGCCTTTATTCCATCCATCCATCATCCAATCCTGTGTCTCCCCATGATTAGCATAGGAACCTGGGGATAGGCGAGTTAGTCCTGACATTTAAGATGAGAGTGACCGGCCTCACTCGTCCCTGACTGGCATTACATGAGCAAAACCCCAACCACCCCTTGGATATAAACCTACACGAGCTCAATCCGATTGGAGCACCTTAATTAATTAAACCCACTAAACCACCAGGCGCCATGATTTGGTTATATGGTTACCATCCAGTGAGTGAATTTTATTAATATATATATTACCGGTACATTCTGCACTTTTTGATGATTGCTATCATAAGATTCCCCTCTTTAGTGTTGAGGCTGAGGACTTCAAAAATTGCCTCATATACAGTATAATCTCAAATTTCGACAGGTCGGTTCTCCAACCCCCACGCAAAATTTAAAACGTCAAAATTTAAACTGAACTTCTTATAGAGAAAATTAGCACGGTTCTGCAGCTGGCCAACCTTGACTTTTAAAACCTCCCTTTTTCACATACAAATCCAAGTTAATGCATAGTAATAATTAAATTTAGCCTAAATAAGTATTCTACACTACTTCACTCACCCAAATAGGAGGTTCTGGGTGGCTTGGGTAGATCCTGGAGATGAAATGTGGGTTTAGGTGGGTTAGTTGGATGTACTTGCGCCTGTATTCTCAAACTTTTCCTTCCCTTTTAGATGCATGGGAAAGTCATCCTTCGCTGAATTGGTATTCTAAAAAAAATCCTTCTGTTTCCGATCTGCTCGAAGGGTGAGGTCTTCCCTTCGAGTAGCCAAAATTATTGAAACTTGATGGAATCACCTGACCTGTCTCTTCAAAAATCTCTTCGCAATTTTTGTGTGTTCTTTTGTAGTTTATTGTCTTAAATATATTCAAAATACAGTATTGATGAGAGATGCTGTACAGTAGTAATCCCTCTAATATTCGGATGTCCAGTACTCGAACACCCTCACAATTCGGATATCATGGGCTGCCCAACCCCCAAAATGCCAAAAAATTCGAAGAAAATTGAAAACAATTTGAATTTACTGGACCACGTCAGGTTGAATTTCCCGCGTGCGCTGATCGGCTGTGTTTACGCGCGTGGCGCCTCTCTGTCGGTCCCATTTCCCACTCAGCTTCTGCCTCATGAACAGCTCCGACAATGGCGGCTGAAGTGATTGCTTTTGTGGTGATACCCTACCTCCTACAGTGCTTGATGCTGCTCTTCACCTTCATCATGTGTGTGATGATGGCCTCACCACCTGAGAAGAGGAAGAAAGTGGTTCTGACTCTGGAGAAGAAAAGGGAAGGGTATTGGAAAAGATGGACGCCGGGTGGCCGACATCACGGATTCGTCATGAATTCAGTCTCCCTCGCTCCACCTTGTTTGATATCAAGAAGTCCCGAGACAAACTACAGCAGTACACGGCTGATTTCGCTTCGAAGACCAAACGAAACATGGAGAGGAAGGTGATGTTTAGTCCTAAGTATGCAGACATCGTCCGATCCACGCTGATTTGGTATCGACAACAACGTGTGTTGGTACGTGGAACGGAGCTGAAAGCTGCTGCTGAGAAGTTCACAAGGCTCCAGTACGCGTCACTAGACCACACGGGAATTTACTGTTATGTACAGTGCAGTGAAGTGATGTGATCCCAGTTATGCAAAAAAACATTATGGAAAGTGTTGGTGAGAAGTGCTGGTGATTGTAAATTGCGAGGGTTGTGTGGTGCAATTTCTTCGTTTCAAAGTCTGAGATGATAGAGCGAGTTATACATCAGGATGGCAGCTTCTTTTTCGTAAGTACCCTAACTTCATCAAAATTCCTTGTTTTGTTCTTTCCATATCATTAATCTCATGCATAAACTGTGTGCAAGATGATTTCCATAATGATTTTCGTGGCTAACCTGTTTTCATCATGCTGTAAATGTGTTAAAAAATTACCCTAAATGTTAATCATAATTTCCTGCTTTCAGTTTAATTTTTTCATGCATGGTTTTTCAGTGCACCAGCTATGAAAATGGTGAAAGGCAGTGAATTTCATGTCCGGTCCTAACCTAACCTAACCTAACCTAACCCATCCTAACCTAACCTATGATTATGGTACCATAAAGATTTTCATGTCTAACCTGTTTTCATCATGCTGTAAATGTGTTAAAAAATTACCCTAAATGTTAATCATAATTTCCTGCTTGCAATTTAATTTTTTCAAGCATGGTTTTTGAGTGCACCAGCTATGAAAATGGTGAAAGGCAGTGAATTTCATGTCCGGTCCTAACCTAACCTAACCTAACCTAACCTAACCTAACCTAACCCATCCTAACCTAACCTATGATTACCATAGATTTTCATGTCTAACCTGTTTTCATCATGCCGTAAATGTGTTAAAAAATTACCCTAAATGTTAATCATAATTTCCTGCTTGCAATTTAATTTTTTCAAGCAATGTTTTTGAGTGCACCAGCTATGAAAATGGTGAAAGGCAGTGAATTTCATGTCCAGTCCTAACCTAACCCATCCTAACCTAACCTATGATTACCATAAAGATTTTCATGTCTAACCTGTTTTCATCATTCTGTAAATGTGTTAAAAAATTACCCTAAATGTTAATCATAATTTCCTGCTTGCAATTTAATTTTTTCAAGCATGGTTTTTAAGTGCATCATCTATGAAAAAGGTGAAAGGCAGTGAATTTCATGTCCAGTCCTAACCTAACCTAACCTATGCTTACCATAAAGATTTTCATGCCTAACCTGTTTTCATCATGCTGTAAATGTGTTAAAAAATTACCCTAAATGTTAATCATAATTTCCTGCTTGCAGTTTAATTTTTTCATGCATGGTTTTTAAGTGCACCAGCTATGAAAATGGTGAAAGGCAGTGAATTTTATGTCTGGTCCTAACCTAACCTAACCTAACCTAACCTAACCTCACCTAACCTATCCTATCCTATCCTATCCTATCCTATCCTATCCTATCCTATCCTATCCTGTCCTATCTTAACCTAACCTAACCTAACCTAACCTAACCTATGATTACCATCAAGATTTTCATGTCTAACCTGTTTTCATCATGCTGTAAATGTGTTAAAAAATTACCCTAAATGTTAATCATAATTTCCTGCTTGCAATTTAATTTTTTCAAACATGGTTTTTAAGTGCACCAGCTATGAAAATGGTGAAAGGCAGTGAATTTCATATCCGGTCATAGCCTAACCTAACCTAACCTATCCTAACCTAACCTATGATTACCATAAAGATTTTCAAGCCTAACCTGTTTTCATCATGCTGTAAATGTGTTAAAAAATTACCCTAAATGTTAATCATAATTTCCTGCTTGCAATTTAATTTTTTCAAGCATGGTTTTTAAGTGCACCAGCTATGAAAAAGGTGAAAGGCAGTGAATTTCATGTCCAGTCCTAACCTAACCTAACCTAACCTATGCTTACCATAAAGATTTTCATGCCTAATCTGTTTTCGTCATGCTGTAAATTTGTTAAAAAGTTACCCTAAATGTTAATCATAATTTCCTGCTTGCAATTTAATTTTTTCATGCATGGTTTTTAAGTGCACCAGCTATGAAAAGGTGAAAGGCAGTGAATTTCATGTCCGGTCATAACCTAACCTAACGTAACGTAACCTAACCTAACCATTTTTCTGGTAGCAATTTACATCATTTACTGTATTTGATGCTTTGTATCCAATAATTTAGTGCATAAAATGTGAGAAAAGATGATTTCCATGTCAGATACTTACTTATACTATGCTGGCAAGTTCTGAGCACCTATGCCTCACTCACCTCTAAATCATCATTTTTTGGTTAAAATTCAATTAATTCATGCTTTGTGTGCATTATTTATGTGAAAAGGGACCTAAATAAGTGCTATACATGTCCAGTAGGGAGGTAGGAAGGTAGTTTTCTGATTTAGGTTAGGTTAGGTTAGGGTCATGAATGACCTGTGCTGGAGCTTCAGGGCCCAATATCCGGACAAAACCAATATTCGGACATGCCTTTGGCTCTATCACATCGGATATTGGAGGGATTACTAATATGATTTACAATGATGTACTGATTTTTTAAGTGCTGTTTGTATCTCTTTAAAAGTGTTACCCATGGTGGCTGAGATGTTTAGCCAGACATAAACAGAGCAGACGACGTACTACCTCCGATATTCATCCAGTCTTACTGGTATATGATCTGTCACTGACAAATCTTATACATCATGGCCAGGGTCACACGAGGATTTTTTTTCAAGAAGCATTTTGCTTGTTAATTTGCCCAGAAAGGGAAAATCTGCCATCAAGGTCACACGAGTGGTTTGGCTCATGTCTTCCAGCTGGAAAGAAACAAGTGAGCACCGCCATACGAGTACATGAGGCAGACGTTAATAAGTGATTCTTACGCTTACGAATAACAACATCAAAGATAATAATCTTCCTCGAATATACTGTAATTTATCAAAATATTGTCTTGAAGAGTGAACACCCACCTCGCAGCATGTTGTAATCGTCGATTTTCAAGTCGAAATTGGCAACGGGGTAGCGCTAAATATGCCGTTGAAATTCGAAGTCGAAATGGAAACTGTCGTCTATCTATCTATCTATTGCCAGCCGCCATAATCCCGTAAAGGGTGGCCATTTGACATTGAGTTAGCTGTTTTACAGGGAGGGGCACTAACCCTCCACCAACCCACTTGTTGACACGTAGGGAGCACGTATGGTTTGGTTATGTGGTTACCACCCAGCTTTGTAAATGGTTTCTTGGCTTACAGGAAACCATTTGGCTTGTCACTCAATGTAAAGCCACCTGTAAAGGAAAGAAAAGCAATAAGAAGTGACAGGAAAGATGGGAGAAATAGGAAGAGAGGAGGGCAGGCACAGAAAAAAGAATGATAAAGGCTAAGGAAGAAGTAGGCAGAACTACATTAAGTGAGTGGATGATGGTGAGAAATGGGAAGAGAGGAGGGCAGGCACAGAAAAAGAATGATAAAGGCTAAGGAAAAAGTAGGCAGCACTACATCAAGTGAGTGGATGATGGTGAGAAATAGGAAGAGCGGAGGGCAGGCACAGAAAAAGAATGATAAAGGCTAAGGAAGAAGTAGGCAGCACTACATCAAGTGAGTGGATGATGGTCGCCACCACCTACCACTAACTGTCTCTCGACTCGAAACTGTCGTAATTCGAGATTATACTGTATTGAAATACCGTGTAAGGTATATTCATAATTAAGGATGGGGGTAATAATTTTTGTCTACAGTTTTTCATACCTTAAAATTTGTGATGTTTAGTTGGTAATACTGTACTGTATTCCACTGAAAATATGGCAGAAGCTTGATTTAATGAACACTGATTTAGCGGAAGCCTGAGATAACGGAATCATCCCCCCCCCCCCCCCCAATTTGAAGGAAAATTTATGTTAGAATGAGTATACTTCCGTTGAGAAATTTCCATTCCAAAAACCACCTAATTACCGGAAAAGTCCCGTAAATCGAGCATGTCACTGGGCTCATACTGGAAACATTCCTCTTAACGGTGGTGCGCAGTGTTGCCACACGTCCCCGCCAAGCATGCAGTCTTCACATGATCCCCCAACTGAAAACAACTGCTCTGCTTGTGTGCAGCTTTGCCTTGGTCTTGCAGCATTATTTGTGTTTTTTTTCCAGTGAACCAAAGCTTTTATGAACCATGCCTAAGGTTCAGGAAAAGGAGAGAGCGAGGCTTTCTCATGGCCAGAAATTGGAAATAATTGAGAAGATGAAGCACCATCCCGGATGCCCCTCAGCCACTGTCACCCCTGTACCACCTTGAGTGCTGATGGGGGGTGACTCTGATAGTGACTAAACCACACCTTGGCCTGACACAGGTTTGGGTGGGCCAGTATAGCTACCTTTGTCAGGCATATTTTTGCAGCAAGTGCAGAACCCTTACTTTTGGAGGTAAGTCTTCCTGTAGTTTACTATCCCTGTTTACTATTCCACAGTATTTGGTACACTACTGTCATCACCTTATTCTATATGTTTGCATATTTTGTAACTTAGTCAGTACTGTATGTATCACTGTCAACATGTGCACAATAATGCATTTAAGTGGGGGTATTAATTATGGGTTCAGACTGCTTTTCGTAGCACTGAGAGTTAGCATACTGGTAGTTTGCCAGGTTTGGGTGCGCATTGTCAGGAACTCGGCTTGGCCACTGGCTTCAAGGATTTAGCGGAAAGTACAGTATTACCCCGATATACAATACTCCTAGATGCGATACCCTGGCTTAGCAATGGGGGTACAGTGGCTGCGCCCTGGTTTAACGATGGGCCCTCGGACATCGCGTCCCCAGGCCATAGGCCAAAATTTTGAATCATGTGTTCCTGCAGCCAGCTGAGCCCGCCTGCCTCCCAGGATGCGCAGAAATGCTCACGCAGGCCCCACAGTCATCGCTAAACCTGCGCTCACCCATATCATTCTTCTTGCGCCGGCCCTCTCGGGAACTCTCTTACGCTTGCCTACCATGCATCGTGTTGCATCACCAACGTTACGCAGTCCACTATCGTAGTGCATCATAACTGAGTACGAGCAGTGCCGTGAGTAGGGCAATGATACTAATCGTGTGTGGAGTGCGATTTTGTGTGAATTTTAGCCAAAATAAGTGTGATCATGTTTGGTAAGGGTGCTACACATGGTGGGGCTAGTGGTAGCGCTAGTGGAGACCCTAGTCGGGGTGGTAAGTGGCCAGCTTGTGTTGGTGCTGGTGATGTTCCCGCAAAGCATGTGTGTAAAACTGTCTCTATAGAAGTCGAGCTAGGTATTCTTAAGCGCCACGACAAAGGCGAAGGCGCATGTGCTATCACCTCGGCTCTCCACCTGGCCCAGTCGACTGTCTCCACCATCACCAAGAAGAAGGAGGCCATTAAGGCTGCTGCTGGGGAGGTTGTAACCTTATCCACCTCCTGTATCACCCGCGAGACAGAGTCTGCGATGGAGGAGCTGGAGCAGACGCTGCGCATGTGAGTGGAGGATCAGAACCGGGGGAAGGCACCCATGAGCCAGGCAGTTATTTGCACTAAGGCTCTCTCGCTATGCGAGGAAATCAAGGTGAGGTGGGATCTTGTTGCTAGCGAAACCTTCAAGGCGAGCCATGGTGGTTTGACCAGTTCAATAGGTGAGTTAATCTTCATCACTTGAAGATGTATGGTGAGGCAGCGAGTGCAGATACAATGGCAGCGGCAGCGTTTTCTGACAAACTGAAACACATCATCGCGAAGGGTGGCTGCAGTGCGAAGCAGGTCTTGAATTTTGATGAGACTGGGCTCTTTTGGAATAGAATGTCCTCCAAGACATACTGTATCTTGCAGCGGAGGAAAAGTCTACGCCAGGGTTCAAGGCCTCGAAGGACTGGCTTACTCTCCTGTCTGCTGTGGGGCAGTGCTGAGGGGGACCTTAAGTTGAAGCTGCTCCTTGTCTACCACTCCGAGAACCCCAGGGCTCTGGTGGGTATGTTAAAGAAAACCTTGGGGTGATTTGGAAGTCAAACAAGAAGGCCTGGCTGACATTCGATATCTGTTTGTCATATTTCCACTCGTACCTTTTTTGTGTCCTGAAGAGGTATGCCTCGTGGGAGAATTTGGCGAACAGTTTTCTCCTGGTGGTAGGCAACACGCCTAGCCACCCTACCATGTTTAAGGAATGGGCAAGCAACATTGAAGTGCTGTTCCTGTCCCCCAACACCACATCCTTGTTGTAACCCATGGACCAAGGGGTGATAGCTGCATTCAAAGCATATTACCTCTACCGCACCATGCAACAGTTGGTGTGGGCCTGTGACAGTGATGACAGGACCACAGTGCAGCAGTTCTGGAAGGGCTACAATATATGCCACGCCCTAGAGAACACCACTGCAGCATGGCATGAAGTTAGCCAGCCCACCATGAATGGTGTGTGGTGGAAGCTGTGGCCAGAGTGCGGCACTCCTTCACCAGCTTCCCTGAGGGCATGCAAGCTCTGCCGGTGCAGCGTGTGCAGAAGGACAGCGGAATTGTCGCATGAGGCAGGCTTCGGAGAGGTCGATGAGGATGACATAGAGGAGGTTCTCGAAAGCCACAAGGAGGATCTTAGCAACGAGGAGCTCCTCAATATGGTGATTCAATGGGTACACCAGGAAGCAGAGGAGGAGGAGGAGGTCGTTCCTGAAGTGCGAGCCCTGAGTATAACAATTCTAAGGGCTGTGCAGACAAAGGTGGATGAAATAATTGCACTGATGCGCACACACGACCCTCTCCCAGGACGAAGCAGGAACACTGCTAATCGGCTGGAGGAGGGGATGAAGGAGTACAGGACAATGCTGGAGGAAAAGAAGAGGGTGGCCAGGCAGACAACAATCACTGCCTTCTTCAAACAGGCCCCCACCACGCCACAAACTACAAAGGATCTCCCCAGCCCTCGACAAGCAGAACATCTCCCCAGCCTTCAACCAGCAGAGCATCTCCCCAGCCTGCAACCTGCAGAACATCTCCCCAGCCTTCAACCAGCAGAGCATCTCCCCCACCATCGACCAGCAGAGAAACACCCAGGGTCTCCTCTGGCTGAGGACATGCCTGGCCCCTAGTGCTGCTCCTAACCTCCAGCCAATCCCCATCTCCCATGTCACCTGCGTCTCTACTAAGGCACTCCATCACTCCATCGCTGCCTTCCTCATCGCATCTTCCATCTTCCTCACCACTTCGGCCACTGTCTTCGTCTTACGTTGTGAGCCACCACATCTGACTCCATTGCTACCTCATCAGCCATTGCAGCGGTTTCCCTCGCCACCTCACTGGTCATCACAGCTGTCTCCCTTACCACCTCCTCTGTCATCACATCACACTCCGTCATCACCCCAAGAGCCATTCCATCGCACCTCATCGCCACCGCCTGAGCCATTGCATCGCACCCCATTGCCATCTCCAGAGCCATCACATCACACCCCATCACCACCGTCTGCCTCATTGCATCGCACTCCATCACCACCCCCAGAGCCAGTGCATCAGTCTTCCATTATGACCACCCCAACTTTCCAGGCTCCCCCCCCCCAAACCTCCCCCTAGAGATGGGGTTTGAGGGCTTTGAGGAGGAGTTTTGAGTGGTAGAGAGCACAACATTTCCCCTGGCCTTGGGGGGGATAGCAAGGATGAAGACCAGGACTGGACATGGACTTACAAGAAGTACTGGTGAGAGATATTTAATATTTTCTAACCTATTCCCTATTTATTTGTTGGTTTCAATGAGTTACTTACAGGTGTTAGGCTTAAGTTAGCTTCTTTGACAGCTGTTAGGCCATTTAGATTGGCTTTTAACTTGTTTTTGGGCTCATTAGGATGGGTTTATAGCTATTTTTGGGGGAAACCCAAGGCTGGTAAACGCTCCACATTACTCTACATGTTAAAAGTACCCTGCAGTACCCCGCCTAACGATGGGGTTTTACCTAACCAATTGCGTCGTTATACTGGGGTATGCCAGTACCCCAAGATACAGGAAAAGTTTGCTTTATATTAAACCTTGCTTATGGAACTCGATTTAGTGGAAAATTCGAGATAACGGAATGGGGGTTGACTGAAATAGTCCATTAAATTGAGCTTATGCTGTACGATCGCCCAAAGAAGTGATGACCCGATTCCCAGTACCTGTCGCTCAAAAAGTGGTATCTGGCAACTGTCACGGCCATGTTTTTTTTTCTGTATTGCACACCGGAAAGAGCAGTATTTGGGTAAACGACACCAAAAGTAATATATTAGTGTTTTTACCGTATA
This sequence comes from Birgus latro, assembly GCA_018397915.1. Taxonomy (NCBI): domain Eukaryota; kingdom Metazoa; phylum Arthropoda; class Malacostraca; order Decapoda; family Coenobitidae; genus Birgus; species Birgus latro. Next base: position 27,177 of record JAGKTI010001082.1, read on the forward strand.
TATCTTGCATTACGGAAGAGGAAACCACAATACACTAAAGTTGAGGCTTAGCAGGACGAAAGAATGTGAAACGCATTCCCTATCGCTCAACGGTTTCAGGATTAAAATGCGGAGAAACTCTCGTAATACTTATTTTCCATTCAAAATCAACAATACTGAAGGAAATATGTCCCATAAAATAAAACCCGCAGATAATCGTAATGTCGAAATCATTAGTGCCATCAAATCAGAAAAATAAACATCTAAAGATATATTATTATCCACATTTAATTCTCTATGCGGGATGATATTCACGCTGGTAAAGCCTTAAGTACTGAAAGCAAGATGGATCATCAACAAGAAACTACAGCCTATTGGTGCAAGCAGATTATTGCTCTTTATTTAGCAAATATTCCAGTAAGACAGATATACTGGCACCTTGACACTTAACAGATCGATAAGCTATATAGAGGTAGACAATAGGAAGTTTGCTACTGGAGCCCTTCGTACCACAAGACCAAGACAGACGGATTAATACATGTGCCCAAGAACAACCACTTACCACTTGTGTTGCTATCAAGAAGCAAATTAATCTGCCGGCATTCAGTGACGTTAGTGAAACCAGTGCAATCAAAAGTGGAAAACTGGTCATTTTTATTCACACGAAATTCCAACATATTATAAAACATGTAAGGCAGTTGCATAGAAGAACTAAAGAGGGAGAGGTTGATAGTCAAAAGCATGATTGCAACAATGATGATAATTAAAACCAAAAATAAAATTATATTAAAAATAAGGGGGAGGGGGAACCGTGACAAAAGTCGATACATCCTCTCCCTCCCCTGGTTTGGTAATGACTGACGGTAGGCCTGCCGTGCACTGTTGCCAAAGGAAAAATTATTGAAATCCACTAAATTAGTCTCAGATGCGGTAAAAATCCTCCAGACTGAGGGAATTAACGAAAAAAAAAATGGGCAAGACTTTAAATAAAAAAGAGGTAGAGCAATGTGATAATTTTATACCAGCTAGATTGCTTTTGAAATATCTAAATTTAGTGGGAAGATCGCTTCACTGGTAACTGCTGGCATGAGTCGTGAAAATGAGCCAGATGTCACTATTTATTTAACTTTTGATTGATCTATTAGAAAAAAAAGGCTAAACTTGACTAGTATTTTTGCAAGATTATTTTTTTTACACCATAAATAATGTTCACAGGGCAGGCAAAGACTGTTTCCGTCTCCTAAATGAACTTTGCCAGACCCCCGGAGTTTTGCCCGAAACTTAATGAAAGTGAGTCATCACTTCTTTGGGCGATTGTACCTGTACTGTACTGGCCTAATTCTGATTATGATGTGACAGTACCTGTACCATAGAATTTTATTACCTTGCTCATAACTTCAGTAAATTAATATTATATTCTGCACTTTTGGGTGATTTTTATTTTATTTTATTTTATTTTTTTATTTTTATTTTTTTTAATGCTAGGAAGAAGGAACCAAAGGCCGTGGGCCTGCAACTGTTCCTTCCAAGAAAACAAAAACAATACAAAAAGAGAGCAAAATTCAAGATCCAGTGTTCATTTCGTAGGATTCTTCTTTTTAGGGGTTGAGGTGATCACTATCATAGGATTCTTCTGTTAAGTGGTTGAGTACTTCGAAAACTGCCTTGAATGATTAATACATATTTGTAGTTAAGGGTGAGGGGGTTAATTTTTGTGTATAAATCTTTCGTACCTTAATATTTGTGATTTTTCTTTGATAATACAGTACAATAAGCACGCCCCGAACATGTTCTCACCAAATGCACTCGCTGTTATACGTGGTAAGTGCTAGGATATGTATAAGACAACATAAGATTAATGAACCATTATGAAAACTATAAATTTACGCAAGAGAGGCCTTTGAAAGGCCAAACCCTCGAACATCAGCGCAGCGCACACAGTTTGTTTTGATCAAGTGATCATGCGATTTGCTGTACTGCTTTTCCACAGTACTGAATTTGTAAGTTAAATATTTACATTACTGTTCTGGTAAGTTTATGTGCAGGTTGAAGTACAGTCGGCCCTTGAATCAACAGACTAATGGGTGGGGAGGAGTGTCCATTGCTTGGAAAAGTCCGCTGCTTGAAGATGAAGGGAAAAATAGCCTAAAACTCGAAAAATAGCAAAAGAAATACGATGGTATCGAAGATGAGGTGGAGCGATGCTATCACGGACTAGTTTACCTCACAATACCCCATTTTCTATGGGCCTGGGGGTAGGGGTTTTTTCAAGAATTCTCCCCCAGTATCCCTGCTTGTCGTAAGAGGCGACTAAAAGGGTTGGTGGTGGGTTAGTGCCCCACCCCGTAAAAACAACTAACTTGTAGGAGGAGGCTGTAGCACGGGCCGAACAGGGTAGTACTCCCGAGGGGAATGGAATGCTGGTGATAGGGAGAGCTGGAGCTCCTTTCACTAGCTACCTAATCATCCTCCTTTGCTGACCTTTTCAGTGTGACAGTAACATGGAGAGTAGACCAGCATACTCTCCCAAACATTTCCTCTAACTATCATATGCACTACACCACAGGCACTTTACATATCACACAACGTACCCCACTACGTTATAGGGGTTGACGCCAGCAAGGGCATGCGGCCAGAAAACTTTGCCCCCGCTACCTAGTGGCGGACTTTTGGGGGGAGGCTTGACAGGGGTTCCGCCGGCATAGATCACGAGTCCGGGGCAAGATGGGATTCGAACCTGTGCTAGAGGGTACAGGGCATTGCGGTTCCCAGGCTGCCGCTTCTACTCAATAGAGAGGGGCCCGAACCTGGGAGTAGCGCCCCAGGAGGCTGCCCTATCAGTGGGTGTATAATGGTGGGGCAGTTGCAGTGCCAAGGCGCGCTTGGAGGGTGTCCCTGCAGGTGTCCTGGCAGGGTGCCCCGAGGCCACTACCACAGCCACTAGTAAGCTGGTGGGCTAGGGGTCCCAGATCCATTGCCTGGACCTAGGACTGTGCAATGGGCTGGGCCTTTGGAATGTTTACCCCCTTTTATCTTACCGACTATGACCAAGTACAAATACATACATCAAAGCAAGCCTGAGGACAGCAAATCACCCAGGGGGTTTAGGGTGGGCTTGTGGAATGTGGGAAGTTTGAGGGGAAGAGCGGGGGAAGTTGTTGAGGCATTTAGTAGGAGGTGGGTGGATGTGGCTTGTTTGCAGGAAGTCCGGTACAGGGGTGGATCAGCCAGAAAGATTGCTGGGAAGGATTGCTACTATAAGCTGTTTTGGCAGGGGGGAACTGACGGATATGGGGGTGTGGGTGTGTTGGTTGCGGAGAAATGGGTGGAGTATGTTATGAATGTCATGAGAGTAAGTGATAGGATAATAGTAGTGAAAATTTTGATCGGACGGGTGATGATTTCAGTTATATCAGCATATGCTCCACAGGTGGGATTGGATGACGCAGAGAAGGATAGATTTTGGGATGATTTAATACGTGTAGTGGGTGGTATGGGTGATGATGAGGTAGTGGTTCTGGGAGGGGATTTAAATGGTCATGTTGGTGAAGCAGCTCAAGGTTATGAAGGAGTCCATGGAGGATGTGCATATGGTGTGAGGAATGCGGAAGGGGAAAGAATACTCGAGTTTGGGGAGGCTATGGACATGATTGTGTGCAACACACATTTTAGAAAAAGAGTGAGTAGATTGATTACGTACGAGTCCGGGGGAAATAGTAGTCAGATAGATTATTTTCTGGTCAGGAGGGTTGATAGGAGATTAGTGAGAGATGTTAAAGTTATAGGAAGCGAGGAGTGTGTGCAGCAGCACAAACTGTTGATTTGTGACATGGTGCTTAAGGAACGAATGATGAGAAGGAGGACATATGTACCTAGGAGGAAAATATGGAAGCTGGGAAACCAATCAGTAAGGGATGCCTTTTATAGTGAGATGAGGAGAGTGGTGGCTGAACAGGAAGCCGTAGATAGAGACGTTAATGAACAGTATAGAGCCCTTAAGAACAACCTCTTGAGAGTTACCGATGCAATATGCGGTTGGACAAGAGGCCCACCAAGACATAAAGTAACTTGGTGGTGGGATGAGGGTGTAGAAGCTGCAGTTAAGGAGAAAAGAAGGCTTTTTCGGGAATGGAAGAAGGGTGGTAACAGGGAGGAGTACTTGGCTGCCAAGCGCAGGGCTAGAAGAGAGGTATACAGGGCGAAGTCTGAGTCACAGAGACTTTTACTTGATAATCTAAATCATGAAGGAAGGAAAAATATGGTTTTTAGGGTGGCAAATCAGGTGAAGAGAGATAATCGGGACATTGTAGGCGAGCAGTGTGTGAAGAATGATGAAGGAAGGGTAGTGGT
>JAGKTI010001082.1:35689-51865 GCA_018397915.1 Birgus latro
ACGTACGCACGCATGCACCCAACGAACGAGGCCTGGTATGGCCGTTGTCAGCGTTTTTTATTGTCAATGTTATATTGCATTAACTTCTTGCTGCAGCGTTCATAGTTATATTATTTTCTTTTTACATGCCCTAGTGTTTTGTTTGTGTATTAGTAATGTGACTATGAGTGTAATGTATGGGGTTAGCTTGAGATGTAACTGCCAGTTAAGAATGATGAGTGGGGGGTTGGGTGGGGTAGGGGTATGGGGGAGGGTAGGGAGCTGGGGTAGCTCGTTTTGTCACCCCCTCCCGTCTTCCCTGGGCATACAGAGGTACAAAGGGGGCACCCTTGAGCAGAAATTACTGATCGTGAGTGTGCCTGTAATGAAATAAAAAAAAATGACTGGTGTCTGGAGTGATTCTTTGCCAGCAGATATTGTCCGTTGCTTCCGAAACCCGTTGATTCGGGGTCTGTAGCATCGAGGGTCGACTGTAAATATACAGTAAAACCTCACTAGAACGGACTCATTGGGGCCAAAATCATTCCGAAAAATGCGATATTCCGAAAAAAGCGACATAGGGATTTCCCCCTGCTAAGATATTTTCATACATGAAAAGAGTCATGGCCACAATCCTACTTCATTCCACCATTTCCTTCTAAATCTGGGCATTAACCCATTTGCCTCTTAACTTTTCTCAAAGGCCACTATAAATAATTTATTGCATAACACTGTACAGTTTTTGTAAGGTTTATACTCGATAACGGCCATTGTAACACTCACAGGAAGATATTTTTCATACATGAAGTGTCATAGCCACCATCTTGCATCACCCCACCAGTTCCTTCTATCCCTTTTGATTCTTAACTTTTCTAAAATTCCACTAAAAATAATTCGTTGCATTACACAGTATAGTTTTAGCAAGGTTTAGACTCGATAATGGCCATATATAACACACAGAATAAGATATTTTCGCTTATTAAAAGAAAAGCATCATGGCCCACCATCCTGCTTCACCTCCACCAGTTCATTTTCACTCGTGGTAATATCTCATTTGCCTCATTTTTTTTTCTCAGATTCCTCTATAAATAATTTATTGCATGACATAGTAAAGTTTAAGCAAGGCTTGGGCACAATAAAACTCATAATTAAAAAAAGAAGAAGTTTTCTTACGTAACCATTCAGACTTAGCTCACTCTACCCCCTCCATCTTGCCTGGTGTTATCATCATTCGGCAAACTGATGAAAGATCCTTCAGCGGAAATCCTTCAGAATCATTTCCCATTATCTTCAGGATCATCATCAAGGAACAGTGAATCACTGTCCCAATTGTCTTCACTGACAAGAGCTGAATTGTGGATGGGAATGGGAGCTGTAGCCCGTACCGTGTGTGTATAATTTTAAGCATTGTTCAAATACTATACTGTACACATTATACACCTTAATTTTTACAATCTTACAAATACGATCACTCTGTCTGTATATTTCACTTATCACTCGTCACCATCGAGCAGTATATCAAGGGACTTAGGGAAAATGACGTTGGGGGAAATGATCTATCTATTGCCAGACGCCTCAATCCCGAACGGGGTGGCCACAAACAAATCGCCTCCATGTCACTCTGTCCCCTGCCATTTCACTACCACGCTCCCAACTCACACCCCCCTCTCTCATATACCTCTCCACTCCATCCCTCCATCACATCCTCGGCCTCCCCCTCCCTCTCACCCCCTCCACCTCACTCACATACACTCTCCTCGTCAATCTTTCACTCTCCATCCTCTCCACATGTCCAAACCACCTTAACGTGTTTCTCCTAACGCTTCCCATCACGTCCTCAACCACACCACAACGCTCCTTCACTTCCTCATTTGTTAGTCTCTCTCTCCATGTGACTCCACATGCTCCTCTCAGATAACTCATTTCCACTGCTCTCACTCTTGACTTCTGTCCTTCCAACAGGGTCCAAGCTTCAATTCCATATGTCAGAGTTGGCATCACAATACTGTCATGTAACAACTTTTTCACTTCCCGACCTTGTATCTCTTTTATAACCTCATCCATATACAGATTGAACAACCATGGAGACATGACACATCCTTGTTGCAATCCAGCCTTCAAATGGAAAGATTCACTCATTTTGCCATCCACACGCACTGCAGCCTAGCACCCTCATACATACTCTTCACTGCCTTCAACAACTTCCCATCCACTCCATTATGGGTATAACTTATTATAAACACTTCAGATACTGTACTGTATGTACACTTAGAACAATAGCTTCGCTGCCAGCCCACCACCAACCAACGCACAAACACACAAACTGTGCCGACAATATGGCCACCCCGCCGTGATGTTAGGCAGTCCGGACTGTTTCTAGCTTTTTCGGAGTTTTTCTGATATATAAGAAATAATTCCGGTCGGCTCCCTGACTCCGAAAAAAGCGACTTCCTGTGTACTGAAGTCCGTTGTAGTGAGGTCATACTGTACTTATTATTAATTAATCAATACTTTAATACAGTAATTACTCTAATATCCGAATGCCCAATAACTGAACACCCCAATGTCCGGACATTTTGGGTTAGGGTCCTCAGAGCCCAAAAATGCAAAAGAAAAAGGAAAAAAATCCAATTTTCTTTGCCTTGAAGGTTTGAACTTGGCACGCAGCGCCAAACAGCTGTGTTTATGTGCGCTTCTCCCACACGCCAGGCTCCCCTTCCTCTCCCCAGTTCCCTCTCAACTACCATCATGAGTAAACAGTTGTCGAGATGGCTGGCGCTCATGCTCGTTTTTGTGTAAACAATTATAATTCACAGTGCTAAGGATTAAGTGCAGCACAACACTGGATTACTGTACGTGCGTCAAGAGCATTTTCACCACTGTCAGAGCCATAGAAGTGGGATAATCTTCGTAACAACTATCATGGACATGTTGTAAGTACACTGTCAACTGCCAAATATTTTCCATATTCACCTCTAATTCCTCATTCTCTGGTTCCATTTCATTTATTTCATGCTTTGTGTCCCTTATTTGTGTGCATAGGTTCTTAAAAAGGTGATTTTCATAGTGATTTTCATGTCTGTTTTCAAGTTTCAGTAGACTGTCAACTGCTAAATATTTTCCATACTCACCTCTAAATCCTCATTCTCTGGTTCCATTTAATTTATTTCATGCTTTATGTCCCTTACTTATGTGAATAAGGTCTTAAATAGGTGCTATGCATGTCCAGTAGGGTTCTGAGTTAGGCTGGGTTAGGGTCCATAAGTACTGGTCCTGAAGCTTCTGGCCCAATAACCAGTCAGAACCAATTTCCAGACATGCCTTTGGCTGTATTACATCGGATATTGGAGGGATTACTAATACATTTCAGGGGGATTCAATAGCATAGGCTTTGGATATTATTTATTAGTTGCACCTTTAGTCAGTAATTAACTTCTTTTTTTTTATACAAGGAAGAAAGAACCAAAGGCCATGGGCCTGCATACTGTTCCTTCCAAGAAAAAGCAAAAACAATACAAAAGAGAGCCAAATTCAAGATCCGTTCATTTTGAGATACCTGGACACACTGCGTTTGAAAGACTGGAGATCATAGAAAGTAGGAAATACAAACAGAGGAAGACAAGCCCAGAGTTGACCAGTTGCATAAATGAAGGACTGGGAGTAACGGTTAACTCTTGCATTAGAGAGTTGGGCAGAAAAAGGATGAGAGTTTGTTGCCAGACGGGTACTATGTGCCCGTTGTAGAGGTGGAGGGATGCAAGCAGACAGTTCAGAGGAACAGTGACCATTGAAGTAGAGATAGAAGAGAGATGAAGATGCAGCAGTGCGGTGAAGAGACAAAGGTTGAAGGGAATCAGTAAGAGGAGGAGAGTTAATGAGACAAAAAGTCTTTGACTCCACCCCATTGAGAAGAGCTGCATGTGGGGAGCCTCCCCACATATGAGAGTTGTGCTCCATACAAGGGCGAATAAAACCCGTGTACAAGGCCAACAACTGTGCAGGGGTAAAGAAAGTTTGGAATCGGCTTAGCACACATAATCTCTTGGAAGCAGATTTCACAAGAGATGTAATATATTCTTTCCAAGACAAATCCCGAGAGAATGAAACCCCAAGCATGTTCAAGGATGATGCAGGACTGAGCTGGATATTATTAAACGTTAGTGGGTAATCCTGAGGAAGATTTTGTTGGGTTGATAAGTGTAAGAACTGAGTTTTTGATGCATTAAAAATAACAAGATTATTTTTACCCCAATCAGAGATACGGGCCAAGTCAGACATTAGGTGTGCCATAGCCTTGTCCCTTTTTTGTTGAAGTAACTGCTGAGATGGACGTTGCGGCAACCGAATGGAAAGGTGAAGGGTGGAATCATCAGCATATGAGTGGATAGGGTTAGATGTACAGCTTAGAAGGTCATTGATGAATAAAAGGAAGAGAGTTGGTGATAGGACAGAGCCCTGAGGAACACCACTGTTGACAGATCTAGGAGAAAAACGATGGCCGTCTACAACAGCGGCTATAGAACGACCAGAAAGGAAGCTGTAGATGAAGGCACAGATAGAAACCATAGGAGGGCAGTTTGGAAATTAAAGATTTATGCCAGACTCGATCGAAAGGCTTCGAGATGTCAAGTGCAACGGCAAAACTTTCGCCAAAGTCCCGAAAAGAGGATGACCAGGATTCTGAAAGGTAGTTGAGAAGATCGCCAGTGGAGCGTCCCTGACGGAACCCATACTGACGATCAGAATGAAGATTGTGACAGGAAAGATGCTTTAAGATTTTTCTGTTAAGAATTGACTCAAAAACTTTAGAGACACAGGATGTTAAAGCAATTGGACGATAGTTAGAGGGTTGGGAATGGTCACCCTTCTTTGGGACTGGCTGAATGAGAGCAAACTTCCAGCAAGAAGGAAAGGTACAAGTTGCGAGACAAAGCGAGAGAGTTTACCTAGGCAGGGTGTAAGCACAGATACACAGTTTTTGAGGACAACAGGAGAGACTCCATCAGGCCCATATGCCAGGTTAGTATTGAGGCCAGTGATGGCAGAAAATACATCAGCTGAAGAAATTTTAATGTCAGTCAAGAGGAAGTCAGAGGGGGGAAGTGATGGAGGAATAGCACCGGAATCGTCTAAGGTGGAATTGGAGGAGAAAGTCGAGTGAAGAGATCTGCTTTATCAGTAGAAGAAATAGCTACAGAGCCATCAGAGTAGAAAAGAGGAGGGAAGGATGATGAGGTAAAGTTGTTAGAAAGGTTTTTGGCAAGATGCCAGAAGGAGCGAGAAGAATTCGAGTTGGAGAGCTGAGAACATTTAGCATGGATGAAATTATTTTTAGTAGAGCGAAGAACAGACTTAGCACGATTCCGGGCAGAAATATATAAAAGATGTGATTGTTTCTTGCTTGCTGTAGTTGCCTTTGAATTATATTCTAGTATCACCCATAGCTATCTTCATTAATCCCTTAACCGCGGGTTGTCACTTCCGTGACACTCAGGCGCAGTGGATCATACCTCGGAGTGTCACTTTTGTGATTTTGTGTTGTTTTGAATTCGCCCGGGCTTTCAGGTGGTGACTTGTATCATCTATCAGCACTGCCAATGTCCAGCAATAGTCAGAGCTGCTAATGTTATCAGTACTCCCATCCATTGTTGACAATTTAGCCATTTTCCCCTATTATAGACTCCCCTCCCTACCTCCCCTCCATTACCCTCTCGTGTCGTTTGCTCAGCCGCTCTGCACTACGTAAATCTTCCCCGGAGATTTCCACTGATTTCATCCATTGAAATGAGCCCTATGCCCTATTCTTATACAAAATAATATATACTGTATATAAAAAAAATAAGGTAATTGATAGTGCCATACACCTGGAATTGCCTAATTATCACTTGGCAACATCCACCCTGCACTCATTCGCTAATTTCCCCTGCTTTTTTCCCCGTGAAATATGCCATATGAGCTATTCTCGTAATATAAATGTATATAAGAAAGGAAGGGAGAAGCCTGAGTGATATTTATATTCACCTGGAACTTCCTAATTTATTATGCATTGTTTAGATTTCCTGTGACTTATTTCTTAACATATACATTAGCAGCTGACATTTTGAACTCTTGGCTACAGAGATACGTACCTCATCTCAGTTCAGTGCCGTCCTTCAAGCTGGGGGCATGTTGCAGTCGCGCCCCTCCATTTCTGCCGCTTTTGCGCCCATTATAAAAGGCCCTGTGACCTCTACCCCTACTAAACATTGTGTGGGAAGCGGTAAAGGACTGTAGATAATATAAGTGTATTAAAGTACTAGAAATAATAAAGTGCAAGTGTGTATATGAATAAGAAATGACTATAACAGCAGTGAATTAGCGTGAGAGGGAGGCTCATACGCACTCGTATTTTACATTGCTTTCACAGTGTTTTTTTTTTTTGTATGGATTCCAGACTACTTGGAAATCATTGAATAGTGTTTCTAGTGTTAATATCTGGCAATGGTATTCATGTTACGGGAAGTTGGGAAGCGTAAAGTGGAGACTTAGTTACCCAACTTCAGAAGTCTCCACAAGTCCTATGGTAGTTGACGAGTGCTAAAGAAACATCCCAGGAGAAAGCTGAAGGTATGTGCCATAAGGATATTTAATTATAATATTCTAGGACTAATAACTGATTTTTGGCAAATATTTTGAAAAAGTCAGTCGGAGCACTGATTTGCCCCGTGGGATGGGCACGACGCGCCTCCGACAACCCTGCGGTTTAAGGGTTATTGACAACAAATTGTCATGTTATTGTTGTGACGGCAAATTGACTTGACGGCGAATTGTCCCGAAACCGATCGGTGTTGGAATGTTGCCTTGTGTTTATGTACAGTTGGGAGCGTGGTAGTGAAATGGCAGGGGACAGAGTGTCATGGAGGCGATTTGTTTGCGGCCACCCCATGCGTGATTGAGGCATCTGGCAATAGATAGATAGATAGAAAACCTCGATATAATGGACTTCAGTAGACCAGAATTCGCTTTTATCGAAATCGAGGAGCTAACGGACTAAACTCCTATATATCGGAAAAAGTCCGATACAGTCAGGAAGCAGTCCGGACTGCCTGACAACTTCAGCTATGTTCACCACAATAAGACAAGTAAAAGACATGTCTTTCAGTGCACAGTACAGTATTATTATACCATTTGATTAATGTAGTGAAGGTATAACACAGTACAATACTGCAATGGTGGTGAAAACTACCCATGCAATCCGGACTAATGTCTGATATATGGGAAAAAGTCCGGATTAGCAGGGGTAAGTCCGGATGTCGCTTTTATCGGAAAATCGCATATTTCGGACTGGCTTGAGCCCCAATTAGTCTGTTATAGTGAGGTCTTACTGTATTTGTATTTAAAGTTTTGGTGTGCAGTACTGTATTTGTAAGTTATAAGATTAAATAAACCTTCTAACCACTTTAAGTGCTTAATATTTATTACCAATGACAGATAACAGCAAAACACCACATTTAGGGGGTCTAGGGAGCAAAATAAGGAGCAGTTCAAACTTACGTGGTTTCACACTGAACGCACCACGGTTGGAACGAAACCCACGTGTTCGGGGTGAGCTTGCTGTAATCCTTTGATTATTGTCATAACAGAGCCAAAGGCGTGACCTGGTATGGGCAGTGTCCAGATACGGAACAGTATGCTCAATTGTACACATACCCTACCAATATCTATACCCAACCTATATGTACAGTACCCCTCCTAATTTTGGCAGTGTTCTATGGTCTTTTGGCTGTTTTTAGACATCAAAACAGACATTGCAATATGCAATATAATCCTAAACCCTAAGAAAACAGTGAAAAAGAAAAAATGCAAAACCCTAGCAATATGTACATTTCCCCTCCTATTTTGGCAGTGTTCTGAGGTCTTTCAGCTGTTTTTAGACATCAAAATGCACATTGCAGTCTGCAAGATAATTCTAAACATTAAGAAATTAAAAAATATGCACAGTACCCCTCGTAATTTTGGCAGTGTTGTGTGGTCTTTTGGCCCCTCTTTGACATCAAAACACTCATTGAAATAAGCAGTATAATCCTAAACACTAAGAAAGCAGTGCATTAAAAAAAAAAAAAAAGTACACTTACTACCTAGTGAATGGCAGACAGGCATCATAACCCGCCAGGTTGCAGCAGGTGTACAGATATCCCATGTGGTCTAGTGGCTAACAGCCACCTAGCAACTCCTCCTCCTCCTCCTCCTTGCCTATGAGCAGGGATGTGCAGTGAGGTGATGGAGCCCTACCCACCTCAGGACTCTGAAGACAGCTGTAAGCTCACATCTAACGACATTTCAGCGGCTGTCGAGGTGCTCGGTTGTTTGTCCGTGAGTGAAGACTAGGTCAATAGTGTGGTGGTTGTCGTGGTGGGGAGAAGCGACTGGTACTCTTGGGGTTGGTGGGCTTGAAGAAGGAGTCGATCTTCATCTGACAGTAGGCGTGGGGATTTTGTCAGAGGATGACAGCAACCCTGACTGCCCAGGGATCCATGGCCAGCTTGAGTGGCACCAACTCCCTGTCGCAGTGAAGGTGCTCGGAATATTAGAGCACCTGCTTAATGCCGGCCTCCAGCACACTAAGGCGAGGGAGTGATGGAGTGCTGGGATGGCTAGAGTTTGGGTCCATGTCCTCGTCCTTGTTGCTTTCGTCTGTCGGCCCTGCAGAGACAGCAGTGGCGATCTCCTCATCAGATAATGTCTGATTACCTGGATCGCCGCCTTCGTCATCCAGCCAGTCCATCACGTCGCTGATGTCCACATCCTTGCCTCCGTTTCGTAGCCAAAGGTGGAAATTGTCCACGTCAAATCCTTCAAAGACGTGCACTGCCTCACATCCTCGAAGGAGATGAGAGCAACCACTTTGCAAGGTTTGGATGGAGACATATTTCCAAGCACTGGCCCAGTTGAAAACCACAGACTTGATGTTGTAACGCTGCAGATTCTCCAAGGTCCACTCCCCAAGTGTGTTGACTCCTTCCTTGTCCTCAAGCACCACCATCACCTCATTGAGGAACCTCTGATGGTACAGTCTCTTGGCTGCCACAATAACACCCTGGTCCATTGGCTGAATGAGAGCAGTCGTATTAGATGGCAGAAACATGCACTTAATGCGACTGTTATCGGCAACCAGATCCTTCTCCAGCAGATGTGCAGAAACATTGTAGAGGATCAGGAGAGCTTTCACTGGCCACGAGGGATACGAAGTTCCTCTGTCTGATAATGGATAACCTCCTTGACAAAGTGTCTGTGGAACCAATCTCTGAAAATCTTTGTGGTAAACCAGGCCTTCACAGAATGGTAGCACACAATAGGCAGGCTATCCTTCAGCCCACAGAGACACCATGGCTGTTTTGCATGTCCCATCAATAATGGATTTGAGACAGTGCATCCTGTTAGCATTGGCGCAACACAAGAATGAGACATGTTGTTTGGACAACTTCCAACCAGGCACAGTCTTCTCCATCTTTTCTTCCAGGGTATTGGTTGGCAAGGAGCAGAAGAACAGGCCAGTTTTGTCAACATTTTTCACCTGACCGAGAGCAAGGCCTTCTTTCTCGATCAGGCGCTGCTCTTTCTAGCGAAACAGCTCAACATCCTCCACTGCCTCGTCCAAAGTCTCACCATGTGCCATACAGCCAGTAAGTCATCCATGTTGCAGTTTTAACCAGAAGAGCCAACTTCGTGCAAATCGCGCAGGCGTGCAAACTTCTCGGCTTTAGCCTTCAACTCAGTCCCATGTACAAGCACGCCGGCACCCCTTTGCAGGTGGAACCAAATCAGAGTCGACTGGTTGATGATGGCATGGCGGGGCTGGGGCATCACCTTCCGGTTGCCTTTCCTTGAGATATTGCCATAGTCCTGTCTGTACTGAGTCAGCTATGTCCTATGATTTCTTGATACAGGCAAGGTTGAGCAGAGCAAGCCAGTTTCACACAGAATGCGTGAAATATCTCATGCTTCTTTTCCAGAGTCAAAACCCCTCTCTTGTGTTTCTTAGCTGGTGATGGAGCCATCATCACACACACACGAGAACACCACAGAGGAGAATTAAGGCCTGCAGAAGGTAGGGCACCACCACAAATGCAACAGTGGAAGCAGCCATTGTTAAACCTCATCCAAGGATGTCCACACATGGAGAGACAGAGGTGGGAACTGAGGTGTGGTAGTGCATGAGAATGTATGGCATTGCCATGTCTCTACCCACGCTTGGCTATGGGCTTGCAAGCAAAAAGCGGCACACACCTACGAGTGCAAGGGTCCTTTTCGCTTACCCAGGCAAATGTCACAACGTGGCAGGAACACTGGGTCCCCGTACATCATGGGTCTAAGGAATGGCCAAGCAGTCTGGACGGCGATGCAACTTTGACCATTTAGTAACGGGGCGGATGGCCGTGTGTGACCGGGAGTTTCTGACTAATCTGGGTGGCCGGGGGATTTCGACTATTCGGTAGGGATCTGTACAGTCACTCTTGCTCAGCTTGTGAGGTACGCTCAGTCTTCCTCGTCTGCTGCTGGAATGTTATCAGTGATATGGGTGGCCGGGGAATTTTACTCCATTTGGTTAGGAGCTGTTCAGCCATTCTCTCTTGGCTTGTGGGCTACATCTGTTTTCCTAGCACGCTGCTGTTATGTGTCCGGTGGTCGGGGTGGCTGGGGAATTTCAACCATACAGTAGAGATCCGTACAGCCACTCTTGCTCAGCTTGTGGGTTACACTCTGTCTTCCTTGTGCGCTGTTGGTATTTTACTGGTGATTGGGGTGGCTGGGGGATTTCAACCATTTGGTAGGGAACCGGATAATCATTTTAGCTCAGCTTGTGGGTTGTGGTTTATTACCCGCGTATGGACAGAGAGGCCTGTGAGCTACTCAGTGGACTTTTCTGACTTTGTTGGCTGGCTGGCTGCCAATGCCGAAACTTTTATGTCTGGTTACGGACAGATAAATCCGGATACAGGTATAAAAGAGCCAAGGCCTAATGAACAGATATGAAGCATGGCCGGATACAGACTGTCTGGATAACTGAGGGATTACTGTATTCCATTGAAAATCATCACTTGCCATAATGTCATAATCACCACCTTCTCTATCAACACCAAGTGCACATGCGCAGAGATGGATTCATTGACATTTCAGGGAAATTATAACTTGGCAGATTACCTGAATCATTGTGCAGTGTGTTGCCCACATTCACAGTTACAAAGTTACTAAAAATGTTTATTTTACAACCTTAATTTTCATTTGAACAATATGTGATAGAAATTACTTGCATATTACTGATGTGGAGCCTGCCTTTGACCTGGCATCAGCCCACATCAAACCTAGTACATTATAGATCTCATCAGGCATCATTACCAGTTATCTCAATATTTGAAGAAAGCTGCATAGAAGACATAGCAAGATAATTATAACATGTGGAGATCGAGCAATGTGGAGAGCCGCCATTAGGTGACCAAGGCCGACGCATGCAAGCATGTTGGAGCCTTTGAAAACTAAACAAAACTAAATATGTAGCCAGTTACAAAGCCTCAAAGAATTCATAATGGTATTTTGTGCATATACACAGCCCATAATAATAGCTAGAGTGAACTCATCCAGAAAGGATGTGGGCCCTATTTCTGGGTTGGCAAAGATGAGATAGCTTTTAGAGTCAAAGTTTTTTCTTTTTTTTTTTAATGCAAGGAAGAAGGAACCAAAGGCCATGGGCCGACATACTGTTCCTTCCAAGAAAAAGCAAAAACAATACAAAAGAGAGTCAAATTCAAGGTCCATTCATTTCGAGATGCCTGGACACACTGCGTTTCAAAGACTGGAGATCAAAGGAAGTAGGGAATACAGACAGAGGGAGACAGTTCCAGAGTTGACCAGTTGCATAAATGAAGGACTGGGAGTAACGGTTAACTCTTGCATTAGAGAGTTGGACAGAAAATGGATGAGAGTTTGTTGCTAGACGGATACTACGTGCCCGTCGTAGAGGTGGAGGGATGCAAACAGACAGTTCAGAGGAACAGTGACCATTGAAACAGTGATAGAAGAGAGATAAAGAAGCAACAGTGCGGTGAAGAGACAAAGGTTGAAGGGAATCAGTAAGAGGAGGAGAGTTAATGAGACGAAAAGCCTTTGACTCCACCCTATTGAGAAGAGCTGCATGTGGGGAGCCTCCCCACACATGAGAGTTGTGCTCCATACACGGGCGAATAAAACCCGTGTACAAGGTCAACAACTGTGCAGGGGTAAAGAAAGTTCGGAGTCGGCTTAGTACACCTAATCTCTTGGAAGCAGATTTCACAAGAGATATATGTTCTTTCTACTTGATATAAAATTGTCATCCTTGTCATGGTATATCATATAATGGAAGGCATTTTCTCAGTATGGAAGTGACATCTGTTGGTCCAGTCATCATTTACAACCTTCCCTGATCCTCTCAGAGTTATCTGGCTGCTTCAGCTGTCACAAAGTAGGATGTACTCATTTCTCTCTGGAGTCTTTGCCATAACATGATTAAGCAAACTAACAGTGACTTCTTTCTTGTAACTTACAGAGGAAACATACAACTTGATTATGAACATCATAGTTTTCTAATTATCTTTCCTTCATGAAGTAATTGTGAGGTAAAGATCTGGGGGTGTGAAAGATAAAAATGGTAGATTACTAGTGGAGAAGGGAGAAAAAGTAAACAGATGGCGAGAACACTTTAATGAACTGTTGAACATAGAGAATGAAAGTAATGCAAGTATACAGTAGGCGCGGAAAGTATTGACGTTTTTTTGCCGACATCATTCTTTTTCGCGTTAAGTGAAGTAGGGTCAATACTACCCTCCCCTGTGATGCGAAATGAGCTGACGCTTTTTCAACGGGAGCTGGCAACCCTGCTTGATAGGTTTGGCACCACAGGAGCAGGCTCAGTAATGTTTGGGCAGCCACAGGAGGAGGATTCTCTGTGTGTGTGATGCACCACGAGGGCATGTTTTGACTCAAATAACACAGTTATTTGGTTACCTACCACATTCTCATCATGCCTAAAGTAACCACAAGCAAGGACAAACGTGTGGAAGTTGATTACTTTATAAAAAGCTGGCCACAAACTCCCATTTATTGCAAATCAGATGGTGTTAGACTGAGGACAGTGTAGAGACTGGTGAAGCGGTTCAAGGACAGTGGGGAGGCCATTCCTCCCACCCCACTTCCCAAGCCTGGGAGACCTCGTAAGACAACCTTCAGGACCCGTCAGCTGATCTCAAGGCAAGTTAGCAAGGATCCAAGGCTAACAGCACGGGATTTAAAAGAAAAGAACCCACAGTTGCTGGCAGATGTGTCTGTCAGAAGTGTGCAGCAGCTGTTGCATGACGATCTGGGCTACAGGAGTTTTTGTGCTCGTAAAAAACCACTGCTAATTGCACTTCAGAAGAAAAAGAGAGTAAATTTTTGTAAGAAATATCTTGCCTGGAGTGAGGAGCAATGGAAAACTGTGCTTTGGAGTGATGAGTCAACATTTACTGTCACTGGTACCCCTTCATCACGAGTGTACCGCAAACCAGGCAGTGACCCCCCTGGATCCTAAGTACACTTCCAAGTTTGTTAAATACCCATCCTCAATCATGGCTTGGGGCTGCTTTACATATTATGGTGTTGGTGACTTGGTAATTCTACCTGCAAATGAAAAAGTGAACCGGAACAATTATTTGGAGCTCTTATGTGATGTTTAAGTGACTCTTTTGATAAAACCAAGGCAAGAGTATTTATGCAAGATTCTGCCCCTGCACATGTTGCAAAGTCAGTGAAACAGTGGCTAACAGACTGTGAGGTTCACTTTATTCGAGACTGGCCCAGAAACAGCCCAGATATCAATCCCATTGAGAATTTATGGGCGCACATGAAGCGGCAGCTGCGTAGTATGGACACATCATCTTTGCCTAAACTTGAGGCTGCAGTCAAGGAGCTATGGAGCAGTTTTATTCCGTCTGTTCTGCAAAACTACGCCATCAGTCTCCCCAGACGCCTTAAGAAGATAATAAAGGTGAAGGGGAATGCCAGTAAATACTAAATTCAATGGTGAGTGTTAATTTATTTGTTTCTCCTTGCTAACCACAAGAATGTTTTCTTTTTTTAAGATGGCGTCAGCACTTTCCGCGCGTACTGTAAGTGGCTGGGGAATGGCAGGGAGAAGGAGGGTTGTGAGAAGAGAGGAAGAAATCACCAGGATGGAAGTGGTGGAAGCAATAAAGAAAGTTAAAATGTGGAAAGCCCCAGGAATTGATGGAGTGTGTGGTGAAATGCTGAAGCATGGGGGAGAGATAGTAATAGAATGGATGTGGAAGGTGTGCAGATTGGCTCGGAAGGAGGGTAGAGTCCCAGAGGATTGGAAGTCAGGTATAATTATTGAAGAAAGTTAAAATGTGGAAAGCCCCAGGAATTGATGGAGTGTGTGGTGAAATGCTGAAGCATGGGGGAGAGATAGTAATAGAATGGATGTGGAAGGTGTGCAGTTTGGCTTGGAAGGAGGGTAGAGTCCCAGAGGATTGGAAGTCAGGTATAATTATTCCTCTGTACAAAGGAAAAGGAGAAAAAGCAGTGTGTGGTAATCATAGGGGCATTTGCCTTCTCAGTGTAATAGGAAAAGTATATGGTAGGATACTTATTGACAGAGTTAGGGAAATTACTGAGGAATTAGTTGGAGAAGAACAAGGAGGTTTTAGGAAGGGAAGAGATTGTGTAGACCAGATATTCATTCTTAGATCCTTAGTGGAGTTTCTAGAGAAGGGCAAGAAGTTGTATGCAGCCTTCATGGATCTGGAGAAAGCATATGACAGGGTGGATAGTCAATGTTTGTGGAAGGTAGTGAAGAGTATGTATGAGGGCGCTAAGGCTGCAGTGCGTGTGGATGGCAAACTGAGTGAATCTTTCCATTTGAAGGTTGGATTGAAACAAGGATGTGTCATGTCTCCATGGTTGTTCAATCTGTATATGGATGGGGTTATAAAAGAGATACAAGGTCGGGCAGTGGATGTTGGAGCGGCCCTAGTGAGAAAGGGCAGTGTTTGGAAACTCCCTGTACTGTTGTTTGCAGATGATACTGTGTTGTTGAGTGAAGACGAAGGGGAGCTGCAAGGCTTGGTAGATGAGTTTGGGAGAGTGTGTAAGAAATGGAATCTAAAGGTGAATGTGGGGAAGAGTAAAGTGATGGTCTTCGAGAGAAGTGAAGCCAGTGAATGTACAGTGAGATTGGATGGGAAGGATATGGAGAATGTGAGTGAGTTTAAGTACTTGGGTAGTGTGATGAGTAAGGATGGAAGTCTGGAGGGTGAAGTGCTCGAAAGGGTGCAGCAGGGAAGGAAGGTTGCTGGTTCGTTGAAAGCAGTGATAAGAAACAGGGAGGTGAGCATGGAAGTGAAAAAGTTGTTACATGACAGTATTGTGATACCAACTCTGACATTTGGAAGTGAAGCTTGGACCCTGTTGGAAGGACAGAAGTCAAGAGTGAGAGCAGTGGAAATGAGTTATTTGAGAGGAGCATGTGGAGTCACATGGAGAGGCAGACTAACAAATGAGGAAGTGAAGGAGCATTGTGGTGTGGTTGAGGACGTGATGGGAAGCGTTAGGAGAAACACGTTAAGGTGGTTTGGGCAAGTGGAGAGGATGGAGAGTGAAAGACTGACGAGAAGAGTGTATGTGAGTGAGGTGGAGGGGGCGAGAGGGAGGGGGAGGCCGAGGATGAGATGGAGGGATGGAGTGGAGAGGTATATGAGAGAGGGGGATGTGAGTTGGGAGCATGGTGGTGAAATGGCAGGGGACAGAGTGACATGGAGGCGATTTGTTTGTGGCCACCCCGTTCGGGATCAAGGCGTCTGGCAATAGATAGATAGATAGATTTATACATTTATTGATACCAAGATTGGAGGAAAACAGCCCTCTCCCACCCTTACTGTTTAAGGGTCAGTTCATTACCTGAGGGCTTGATAAGATCGAGAAATCTTCATAATCATCCCCATCATCAATTAGCTTCCTTTCTCTCTCTTTTTAGTGGCAGGTGGGGGCACTCACCATCCACTCATGTTGTAGTGCTGCTCTTGGGTGACTGCCCTTTCCTCACTTCCTTCTTTCTTTCCTTCCTTCCTCTGTGTCTTTCTTTCCTTCATTCTTTCCTCTTCCTTCCATCTACGGGTGACTTTACGCTGA
>JAGKTI010001082.1:61870-83716 GCA_018397915.1 Birgus latro
CAGGTTGGGTTTATGCCAGGCAGGGGGACCACTGATGCCATATTCATTGTTTGACAGCTTCAGGAAAAATATATTGGCAAGAAAAGGGAATTGTATTTTGTTTTTGTTGATTTGGAAAAGGCCTTTGACAGAGTCCCTAGAGAGGTGGTGAAGTGGGCAATGAGAAAGCTGGGGTTGGAAGAGTGGCTGGTTAGCGTGGTTATTGTCATATACATGGGTGCTCGCACCCAGGTAAGAGTGAATGGAGCTTTGAGTGATGAGTTTTCCATGATTGTTGGTGTGCACCAGGGGTCAGTTTTGAGTCCCTTGTTGTTTATCATTGTGCTTGAAGCCCTGTCATGTGACTTCAGAGGTGGACTCCCATGGGAGATGTATGCTGATGATTTGGTGTTGATTACAGAGAATGAAAAGGAGGCGGAGGAAAGATTTAAGAAGTGGAGAGATGGTATGGGATACAAGGGCTTAAGGGTAAATGCAAATAAAACAAAAGTGATGATACCTAGGGTTGGTGGCGGTTCAAGCAGAGGAGAGGGAGAGTGGCCAGGGTGTGGGAAGTAATTCCATCTTGTGTAGTGTTTGTGATAAATGGGTGCACAAGAGATGTAGTGGTATTAAAGGTAGACTTCGAGATGATGCTGATTTCATGTGTGTGGCGTGTCGGGAAGAGCAGGTGGAGATTGTTAGGCGTGAGAGGATTGAACTTGCATGTGAGTCTCTTGAGTGTGTGGAGGAGTTTCGTTATTTGGGAGACATGTTATGTGCCGGAGGTGGGGCTGGAGTTAGCTCGGTTGCTAGGGTGAGAAGTGGTTGGAAGAAGTTCAGGGAGCTGTTGCCTCTCCTGACATTGAGAGGACTCTCCTTACGTGCTAAGGGGTCTTTGTATGCAGCATGTGTTAGGAGTGTGATGCTGTTTGGTAATGAGACCTGGGCAGTAAAGGATGAGGATATTCGCAGGTTTAAACGTACAGAAATGACAATGATTAGGTGGATGTGCAGTGCGTCCCTGCGTGCAAGGCCTGTGGGGGCTGGGTTTATGATGGAAGAGTTGAGAGGTAGGATGGGACTGGAGTGTATTGGTGTTGTGATGAGGAGAGGTAGGCTGAGGTGGTTTGGACATGTGGAGAGGATGGGGGATGATAATTGGGTACAGAGGGTGAGAGGTGTTAATATTGGGGGAGGGGTTGGGAGGGGTAGACCGAGAAAGACATGGGATGAGGCCATTAAGTGTGACTTAAGGGTTAAGGGACTGAACAGGGAGGCTGCCAGGGATCGAGCAGCGTGGAGAGCCGCCATTAGGTGATCAAGGCCAACGCATGCAAGCATGTTGGATTCAAAAACGAAGACGAAACTCATGATTACTGTTATATTGGCATATGCTCCACAGGCTGGCTTGGATGATGAAAAAAGAAACAAAAAGAAATAAAGATTTTGGGACGACATGTTATATGTGGTTGGTTGTATGCAGGGTGATGAAATTGTATTTGTGAGTGAAAATTTAAATGGTCATGGGGTTGAAGCAGTTCAAGGATATGAAGGAGTTCACAGTACAAGGTACAAGGAATGCAAAAGGGGAAAGGATACTCAGGTTTGGTAAGGCAATGAAGGGATTGTGTGCCACATGCATTTTAGGAAATGAGAAGGTAGGATGATTACATAAGAATCTGAGGTTAATAGTAGCCAGAGTGATAATTTTCTGGTATGGAGGGCTGAAAAGTTGGTGAAAGATATTATCATTATAGGGAGCTGAGAGTTTGCAGTAACACAATTACTAATTTGCAATATGTTGCTGAAGGAGCAACTTGTGAAGAAGAGGGCCTACAGTATACACCCACGAGGAAAATATGGAAGTTGAAAAACGAAGCAATAAGTGATGCCTTATATAAAAAAACAAGTAGTGGTGCCCAAGCAGGGAGCTGTATACAGAGGTGTTATGAAGTGTACAGAGCTCTCAATATCAGTCTCTTGAGAGCTACTGATTAAGTGTATGGATGGGCAAGGGGCCCTCCAAGACATAAGGAACATGGTAGTAGGATGAGGGTGTAGAAACTGCAGTTAAGAAGAAAAGAACTTTTTCTGGGAATGGAAAAGGAGTAGGAACAGAAAGGAATACTTAGCTGCCAAATGTAGAGCCAGAAAGGAGGTATACAGGGCAAAATCAAAGTCTTAGCAACTTGCACATGATAGTATAAATAATGTTGAAAGGAAGAATGTGGCATTTAAGGTGGTAAATCACATGAAGAGGGAATCTAGGTATATCATAGGTGAGCAGTGTGTGAATAATGATGAAGGAAAAATAGTGGTGGACAATAAAGATATTAACCTGCCGAGTCCCCCCCAACGTACTACATACTTCACCTCTTTTTTCACACTCGGACCCACCAACATGCAGTGTATGTCACTCAATTGCAAGGCCTGTCGTTTGCACATTTTTCAAGATTCGCAGGTGATTTTTGGTAAGCATATGTGGAAGACCTTCCTCTACCTGCTGTCAAGCGGGGATACTGCCTGGCCCCATCTGACCCCCTTCCCCCCCCCACACTCGGCAGTTCACCTGTTAGCAGTAACCTAGCCAGTAAAGACATGTTGCCTCACGGTCTCTCCAATGATGAAATTCACGGTGAAAGTTATTCCTTAGGTGGAGGACAAAGAAACAAAGAAGCTAGAGGTAGAAACAAACAGCAGTAATGAGGTGGTAATGTCGTAAAGGAAGGTGTCATATGCTGGTGTTTTTGGTGAGTGAACAATGCTTATTTTCACCTATATTATTGTTTCAAAACCAGTATAGTCTTGTACTACACATAAATTCATACCAAATAAATAAATATGTAATTTAAAGTGGCTTGAGTTAGTTAACCCTCCCATAGTTCGTTTTCTTTGAAGCCACATACCTTGAGAGAGAATGAAAGGTTAGGCTGACTGCCACCTGTAGCAACATTTATAAGCTCAGGAGGTCGATTTCTCCATGAATTTTCAATGTTTCTCACCAAAAGCGGAGGTTCGAGCCAAAAAAAGACAAGTTGAAAATCAGTCGGGTTCTAAGGGAGTGTTGGGTAAAAAATCGGTCAGGACTGGGCAGGTTAAAGACACCTGGAGGGAGCATTATTATTGGTTGCTGAGTGAGGAGTTTGACTGGAACAGGGAAGGTTTGGAATCAGCAGTTCCAGTGTTTGGCCCATGGCTTATGATTGATGCTGCTGCTGTTAGCAGGGCAATAGGCAGGATGTGATTAGGGAAATTGGCAGGCATGTCTGAGTTGACAGCTGAAATGTTGAAGTCCTCATGAAATATAGGTAGTGGGTTTAGTGCACTGATTTGATAAATTTGATTGTATGAGTGTCTTGGCCCAGATGACTGACTGAGGAGTGTGAATGTAATTATGTGTAAGGGTAAGGGTGATACCCTGGAAAAACAAAATTATAGGGTCATAAAACTTTTGGACCAGGTAATGGAGAGAGTCCTAGAAGATTTGGGAAATTGTAAATATTGATGAGATGCAGTTTAGGTTTTTGGCAGGCAGAGGGACCACTGATGCCATATTCATAGTCTGACAGTTTCAAGAGAAATATATAGGAGAGAAATGGGAGTTGTGCATTGTTTTTGGTGATTTGGGGAAGGTCTTTGACATAATCTTAGGGAAGTGATGTAGTGGGCAGTAAGAAAGCATTGGAGTGAATGGAGATTTGAGTGACGAGTTTTCTGTGAAAGTTGGCGTGCATCAGGGGTTGGTCTTGAGTCCCTTATTGTTTGTTATGGTGCTTGAAGCTCTTCCACATGACTTCAGAAATGGACTCCCTTGGGAGATGTTGGATGCTGTTGACTTGGTGTTGATTGCAGAGAATAAAAGGGAGGTGACGGAAAGATTCAGGAAGTGGAGAGACAGAATGGGGCGCAAGAGTTTGAGAGTAAATGTGGATAAAGCAAGTGATCATGTCCAGGGCTGGTGGCATGAAGGAATTGATCTAGCAGCTGGAGAGTCTCCTGAGTGTGTGGAAGAGTTGTGTTCTTTGGGGGATATGTTAAGTGCTGGAAATGGGGCTGGCGCTAGGTCTGTGACTAGGGTGAGGAGTATTCAGAGTAAGTTTAGGGAGCTGTTTCCTCTCTAACATTGAGAGGGCTTTCCCTTCCTCCAAAGGGTTCTTGTATGCAGCATGTGTTAGGAGTGTAATACTGTATAGTGGTGAGACTTAGGCAGTAGAGGAAGAGGATATTCGTAGGCTCAAATGCACAGAAATGAGATTATTAGATTATCGTGTAGTGCATCCTTGATTCCGAGGCATGGGGTGGGGGGGCTAGGATTGAAGAGTTGAGAGGAGAGACAGAACTTGAATGTGTTAGTGTTGTGATGAGGAGGGGTAGATTGAGATGGTTTAGACATGTGAGAGGATGGAATCTGTCAGTTGGGTGCGAAGGTGAAAGGTGTGAATGTCATGGGTAGGGTTGTGAGAGGCAAACCAAATAAGATTTGGGACAAGGTCAAAGAGTGCAACCTCAGGGATAAGGTACTCAATAGGGAGGCTGCCAGAGATTGAGCAGTGTAGAGAGCCACCATTGGATTACCAAGGCCAACACATACAAGCATGTTGGAGCCTTTATGAATGATGCGATATGATACGCGTCAGCATCAAGAGTCTCATCATATTTCCTGCATTTCTCTCTATGCTGTTTGAAATTCAGTGTGTTGAATCCACAGCAGCTGACACTGATAATTTTATTCATCTATAGATCAGTGTCATCAATGTTGGTTGCCATTATTTTACCAGACTGATTGTCAGTATCTCTGGAGGCAACTGTATTTTAACAATTTAATATAGTCCCAGTGTTAAAGATGTAGTTTGTTTATGGCCACTCCTTCTGGGATTAAGACATCTGGCTATAGTTAGGTAGATAGATTAAAGAAGCCAACAGAATTTTGCTAATGAGTTCATATTTGTTTACTGTAGTTACATGTCTTTTCCGGTTCAAAGCTGATTTGATTGTGTCTTTAAGGCCACCCTTTCTGGGATTATGGCATCTGGCTGTAGTTAGGTAAATAAGTAAAAAAATAAATTGCTGATGAGTTCATATTTGTGTACTGTAGTTACATGCGTTTTACATTTCAAAGCAAATTGATCGTGTGACTCTCTTCAGTATGTACAATACTTCATCATTATTGATAACAATCTTTTTGGTGGTTTCAACCATACACATATCCTCCCCTCCCCCTTCCCCCCACCAAGAATTACTGGTTAATTATATCCAAAGCAGGCACCGGTGGCATCTTCTCACAGTCCACTAATCACCTGCTTTCATTTCTACTCATTACCATCTATGCATCTCACTCTCACTTTTGATGAATGACAAAATGTTCTTAGTGTCTTTATCTTCATCTGTGAAAATAATAAAACGTTTACGTAAATATCCACCAGGTGATGCTAGCCTATCTTCTTTGTTACTGTACATATGTAGCTAGTTGCCTCCTTTCCGTTCTGCTCATTCACGTCTGACTTCTGCATCTCACTCTAACTTTTAATAAATACCAAAAAGTCTTAGTTTATGTGTCTCCTTCTGTGGAAAATAATAAAATGTTTATGTTAATATGCACCAGGCAATGTCAGATGGATGCCATCTTACAATAATTTTTTGGCACAGAATTACCCTTGTGAGTGATGGAAGTGAGGCATGGACCTTGCTAGGGGGTAACAAGTCAAGAGTGAGAGCAGTGGAAATGAGTTACTTGAAAGGAGCATGTGGAGTACCATGGAGGGACAGGTTGACGAATGAAGTGAATGAACGTTGTGGAATGGATGTGGATGTGGTTGAGAAGATTAGGAGAAATACACTGAGGTGGTTTGGACATGTGGAGAGAATGGAGAATGAAAGACTGACTAAGAGGGTGTATGCAGGTGGGGTGGAGGGAGGGAGAGGGAGGGGAAGGCTGAGGATGAGGTGGAGGAATGGAGTTGAGAGGTATATGAGGGGGGAGGAGTGAGCTGGGGGGGAGGGTAGGCAAATGGTGGGTGACAGAGCGACTTGGAGGCATTTTGTCTGCGTCCACCCTTTGCGGGATTAGGGCGTCAGGCTATAGATAGATAGATAGTGATGATTTATCCAGATATAAGCTAAATAACAAAGTCAGAAGTAAATCACTCGATGTCCTTACTAATTGTTAATTGAAATTTCAATAATTGAGACAGATTGTGTAATATTTCATAAATAAACAGTGAACTAAGCATTCTGCGGGTTAGAAATGTGCACATGGAACATCGAGTAATTACAGCCCACCAGGCACATTGGTAAATTGTAAGCAGACAGCTGATCATCAGCTAATGAAGATAAAGCAGTGGTGAAAAATTTGTTTGTTAATGTACAGTAACCCCTTTAAGACCCAAACGCCCAAGTCCCAGACACCCCAAGTCCCTGATATTTTGAGCTTGGGTCCATTAGTCCAAGTCTTAGGTATTCCCTAAGATATCTGGACAAAAGGCTATCTGGACGAGCGTCCAAAATGATCTGGGACACCAAAAATGGCCAAATAATGTCAAAATGCAAAAAAAAAAAAAAAAGCCAATATGCGTTCATCCCTACTGTAAATTTGCTGCGGTGTGACGAACAGCTGTGTTTTGGCGTGTAGTTCTGGTGACATCCACTAGAGTGCCCCTGCATCCTCCCCATTTCCCGCCTACCTGCCGTTGTGATAACAATACTTCGCCACTAGACAACATGGGAATTTACAGTGTTGTGTAGTATTAAGAAATTAGAAATCAGAGTGCAAAGGATTAGGTGCGGAGTGCAACACAGGCGTGTTGCAGCCGGCGAGGCACAAATAAGAACAGAATGTGCAGTGTTAAAAAATTATAATTCACAGTGCCAAGGATTAAGTGCAGCGCAACACTGGATTACTGAACGTGCTTCAAGTGCACCTTCGCCACCGTCAGTGCCATAGTGGAGGCGGGTTAATCTTTGCGACGGCCATGAACATGTTGTAAGTACCCTGTACACTCCTAAATATTTTCCTTACTTCTATCTTCCCATTCTGTGGTTTCTTTTCATTTATTTTATGGTTTCTGTACCTTATCTTGTGTGAATAGGGTCTTAAATAGGTGCTGTGCATGTCCGGTAGGGAGTTATTTAGGTGGCTTTCAAAGTTAGGCTTGGTTGGGGTCTGTAAGTACCTGTCCCGGGGCATTTTGCGAAAGTCCCGGACAAGACTAAGTTCCGGATGTTGCTTGGGCTCAGTTACATTGGATCTTGAAGGGATTACTGTATTTCCACTTTAATAAATTATATAATGCAGAATTATAAATAATTTGATGCAAAAGAATCCTAACCTAACCTAACTTATAATCTGTTTTATGCTGTTTCAACATGTTTAATTATCTTTATTTAGTGTAGGTTGTATTGGACTAGGTTACAGTTAAGTAAAGCTAATTTAGACTGGATTAGGTTAGGTTAGGTGTGGTTAGGTTTGGCTTGGCTTGGCTGAGTGTGGTTGGGTTAGGTTAGTTTTAGATATGCCAGACTGTACAGTCAGCGCTCACATAACTCGCAGTCCTATAGCGCGAAACTCGCATAACATGGGAGGCAACTTTTATGCCCAAATTAAGTCACAGTACAAAAATGATAGACATTACGTGGGTGGAGGAAGCAGCCCATTTTTAAAAACATCTTACTACGTGACGATGATAGACATAACATGGCCAGAGGCTGCAAATTTTGGTTCAAACAGTCATAATGTGGCAAACTAGGGTCATAATGCAGTGGGAACAGACATAGCGCAGTCAGTGATAGTCATAGTGCGGGTTGCATCAGCCTATGACGTATTGCCATCATGTGTCTGCGTGGGGTGTCGTCACGGTCCACTGAGTATTCTTGCCCCAGTTGAGCCTACCGTCTCCCCATGTTCTGGCTGCACGCATGCTTTGTGTGATCTTTGCCCTTTTTTTTGGGGGGGGGGGCCATGGAACCCCACACCACCTCTCCCCAGCAAGCCTACAACCTCTTCCATTCAGAGTGAGGAATCCTCCAGTGTTTGTATGTAATGAAGTCTTTATTAGGTAGGTAAATGTCCTGGAAAAAAAAAAAAATGAAAATCGCCCCAAAAGGTGAACTCGGGGCTGGCTTGAGTACCATGAAACCCTTTAACATGTAAACGTATGGCCCTATAATGCGGAATTCTCAAAAAGCGGGAGCTTCTGGGTACAATATTCCTGTGTCACGTGAGCGCTTGCTGTTTTGTTTTGTTAAGTTAAACAATTTAGGTCTTGAATTTGGCTCTCTTTTGTACTGTTTTTGCTTTTTCTTGGAAGGAACAGTATGCAGGCCTGTGACCTTTGGTTCCTTCTTCCTTGCATAAAAAAAAAAAAAAGTAAGGCTTGTGTATGAATATACAGTATTAGGTTAGGCTTGTAATGATAAATTTTGGTAGATATTAGTAGGTTTTAGATAGTCTGCCATTACTCATTTCAAACAAAGATGAACGAATCAGAATGTGCACTGGTATAAAGAACAGGGAAAAGAAAATCATCAGTAGACAATCATTTACCACCATAATAATTATTAAAATACTATAGAAATCAGCCAGGGAGAAGAGAAAGTGATTGACAAGGTATTTTTGCAGCATAAACTAACATGAAGAAGTGTGTGATCTTGAGTGGCTGGCTTAGTTGTAAGCAAAAGCTGGTCCAGTCAGCATCAGTTGTATGCTACTACTGTGCCTTTGAAATTATTTCAGTATTTTATCTGTCAATCTATCTATTGGCAGACTCATTAATCCCATAAGGGGTGGCCAGAAACAAATCGCCTCCATGTCTCCCCGTCTCCCTCCATTTCACTGCCCTTCCCCCAGCTTACACCCCCCTCTCTCATATACCTCTCCCCTTCATTCCTCCATCTCATCCTCGGCCTCCCCCTCCCTCTCCCCCTCACACGCATACACTCTACTTGTTAGTCTCTCGCTCTCCATCCTCTCCACTTGGCCAAACCACCTCATTGTATTTTTCCCAACACTTTCTATTACATCCACATCAACACCCCAACAGTCCTTCTCTTCCTCATTTTCAGTCTGTCTCTCCTTGTAACTCCACATGCTCCTCTCAGAGAACTCATTTCCACTGCTCTTGCTCTTGACTTGTGTCCTTCCTACGAGGTCCAAGCTTCACTTCCATACATTAGAGTTGGTATCACAATATTATCATGCAGTGACTTTTCTACTTCCATGCTCCTTTCCGTATTTCTTATCACTGCTTCCAAAGAACCAGCAACTTTTCTTTCCTGTTGTACCCTTTCAAACCCTTCATCCTTCAAACTTCCATCCTTACTCATCACGCTACCCAAGTATTTAAATGCACTCATATTTTCCATTTCCTCCTCATTCATCCTTACTTTACATTCATTGACTTCATTTCTCTCAAAGACCATAACTTTTCTTTTTCCTCCATTCCTTTTCATATACGTTTTTGAAGGCTCCAACATGCTTGCATACGTCAGCCGTGGTCACCTAATGACAGCTCTCTATGCTGCTCCATCTATGGCAGCCTCCCTGTTCAGTCCCTTAACCCTGAGATCACACTTAATGACCTCGTCCCACGCCTTTTCGGTCTACCCCTTGCGACCCCACCCCAGTAATAACGCTTCTCACTTTCTGTACACAATTATCATTCCCCATCCTTTCCACATGCCCAAACCACCTCAATCTACCTCTCTTCATCACAACACAATACACTCCAGTCTCATCCTACCTCACAACTTTTCCATCGTAAATCTAGCCCCCCCAGGCCTTACATGCAGGGACACACTGCACATCCAACTAATCATTGTCATTTCTGTACGTTTGAGCCTGCTAATACAGTCTGTCCTTGTCTAACACAGTTAATTGCTTCCGCACCCCTACCGTGTTAGAGAAATTTCATGTTACAGTGACTCTTGAAACCCCCAATTTCCTTCTGCACCCCTGCCCAAAGTCCACTTTTTCCCTCCTTGTGGTGCAAAATTTTTTTTGTAACACCCAATTTTAACCTCCTGGAAAGCATTAATATGGTTCAAAAAATTATAAAAGAGTATTATTATTACAGTTAAAAGCCACATTTTATTTACTGTATGGGAGGTAGAGGGGAGAACACTGGTCAAAATCCTTCAAAGTCAGTAGTGCTTATAACACTTCTCACATCATCATCTATGTTATCCATGGCTTCTCACATCATCATCTATGTTATCCATGGCTTCTCACATCATCATCAATGTTATCCATAGCTTCTTCTTCCTGCTGGATATCCTCTTCCTGGAGTTTAGCAGCTGAAGCGTATTTGGCTGGAAGGTAGATGATGCTCGTTGGTAAGGCAACACTCTTATGATTCTTCTCATCACCACCCGCCGGGTTCAAATAACCGTGTTAGCTTCATCAATGGCCGTGTTAGAAGCGATAGTGCTTCCGGAAGATTGTACCGTGTTAGGCCATTTATGTGTTAGCGAAAATCATGTTGGTTGTTCAATCTGTACATGGATGGGGTTATAAAAGAAATACAAGGTCGGGCAGTGGATGTTGGGGTGGCCCTAGTGAGAGAGGGCAGTGTTCGGAAACTCCCTGTACTGTTGTTTGCAGATGATACTGTGGTGTTGAGTGAAGACGAAGGGGAGCTGCAAGGCTTGGTAGATGAGTTTGGGAGAGTGTGTAAGAAACGGAATCTAAAGGTGAATGTAGGGAAGAGTAAAGTGATGGTCTTCGAGAGAAGTGAAGCCAGTGAATGTACAGTGAGATTGGATGGGAAGGATATGGAGAATGTGAGTGAATTTAAGTACTTGGGCAGTGTGATTAGTAAGGATGGAAGTCTGGAGGCTGAAGTGCTCGAAAGAGTGCAGCAGGGAAGGAAGGTTGCTGGATCGTTGAAAGCAGTGATAAGAAACAGGGAGGTGAGCATGGAAGTGAAAAAGTTGTTACATGACAGTATTGTGATACCAACTCTGACATATGGAAGTGAAGCTTGGACCCTGTTGGAAGGACAGAAGTCAAGAGTGAGAGCAGTGGAAATGAGTTATTTGAGAGGAGCATGTGGAGTCACATGGAGAAACAGACTAACAAATGAGGAAGTGAAGGAGCGTTGTGGTGTGGTTGAGGACTTGATGGGAAGCATTAGGAGAAACACGTTAAGGTGGTTTGGACATGTGCAGAGGATGGAGAATGAAAGACTGACGAGGAGAGTGTATGTGAGTGAGGTGGAGGGGGCGAGAGGGAGGGGGAGGCCGAGGATGGGATGGAGGGATGGAGTGGAGAGGTATATGAGAAAGGGGGGTGTGAGTTGGGAGTGTGGTAGTGACATGCCAGGGGACAGAGTGACATGGAGGCGATTTGTTTTGTGGCCACCCCGTGCGGGATTGAGGCGTCTGGCAGTAGATAGTAGTAGATAGAAAACCATGTTAGACGAGGATAGACTGTATCCTCTTCCTTTACTGCCCAGGTCTCACTGTCACACTCCTAACACATGCTGCATACAAAGATCCCTTAGCATGTAGGGAGAGCCCTCTCAGTGTCAGGAGAGGCAACAGCTCGTTGAACTTCTTCCAACCACTTCTTAACCTAGCCACAAAGCCAGCTCCAGCCCCACCTCCAGCACATAACACGTCTCCCAAATAATAAAACTCTTCCACACACTCGAGACTCACCAGCAGGTTCAAGCCTTTCACGCCTGACAATCTCCACCTGCTCTCCCTAACACGCTGCACACATAAAATCATCATTATCTCACAGTCTGTCTCTAATACCACTTCATCTCTTATGCACCCACTTATCACAAACACTGCACAAAATGGAATTACTTTCCACGCCCTTGTGGCACATTGCATATGGCCACTCTCCCTCTTCTTCGACAGTACCTCCATCAACCACTTCTCACCCTAGCCACAAAGCCAGCTCCAGCCCCACCTCCAGCACATAACATGTCTCCCAAATAATAAAACTCTTCCACACACTCGAGACTCACCAGCAGGTTCAATCCTTTCATGCCTGACAATCTCCACCTGCTCTTTCTAACACACTGCACACATAAAATCAGCATTATCCCACAGTCTATCTCTAGTACCACTTCATTTCTCATGCACCCACTTATCACAAACACTGCACAAAATGGAATTACTTTCCACGCCCTTGTGGCAAATTGCATATGGCCACTCTCCCTCTTCTTTGACAGTACTGCCACCAACCCTAGATATCATCACTTTTCTTTTATCTGCATTTACTCTTATGCCCTCGTACCCCATACCATCTCTCCACTTCCTAAATCTTTCCTCTGCATCCCTTTCATTTTCTGCAGTCAACACCAAATCATCAGCATACAACATCTCCCATGGGAGTCCATCTCTGAAGTCACGTGAGAGGACTTCAAGCACCATGATAAACAACAAGGGACTCAAAACTGACCCCTGATGCATACCAACATTCATGGAAAACTCATCACTCAAATCTCCATTCACTCTTACCTGGGTGTAAGCATCCACATACATGGCCATAACCACCCTAACCAGCCACTCCCCCATCCCAAGCTTTCTCATTGCCCACTTCACCACCTCTCTGGGGACTCTGTCAACGGCCTTCTCCAAATCAACAAAACAGATTACGGTTGCATTTTCTTTCCTATATATTTTTCCTGACGCCGTCAAACAATGAATATGGCATCAGTGGTCCCCCTGTCTGGCATAAACCCAAACTGCATCTCATCAATATTCACTCTCTCTCTAATCATACCTTGTAGAACTCTCTCCATTACCTTCATTATCAGATCTAAAAGCCATAAACGTCCATAATTTCCTCTTTCCAGGGCATCGCCCTTCCCCTTGTACACATTTACAGTTACACGCTCCACCCAGTCATCTGAGACAGCACACTCATATATATAATCATATTTATGAGGTCAGTGACTAACCTCACTCCTATATCCCTTGAGGCCTTCTACATTTCAGCAGTCAGCCCAGACACACCTGGTGCCTTCCCCATCCGCATCCTGCCTATGGCCTGACTTGCAGTGGCAGCATCAATCTTGATCGAGGGCCAAACACTGGATCTGCTGGCTCCAAACCTTCCCTGTTCCAGTCAGACTTTTCATTCAGCGACTGGCTATAATGCTTTCTCCATGTATCTTTATCCCCAGTGTTCACCACTACCCTTCCTTCATCATTCTTCACACACTGCTCACATATAATATCCCGATTATCCCTCTTCACCTGATTTGCCACCTTAAATACCATATTCTTCATTTCCACACGATTTAGGTTATCAAGTAAAAGTCTCAGTGATTCAGACTTTGCCCTGTATACCTCTCTTCTAGCCCTATGCTTGACAGCCAAGTATTCCTCTTTGTTACCACTCTTCTTCCATTCCCGGAAAAGCTTTCTTTTCTCCTTAACTGCAGCTTCTACACCCTCATCCCACCACCAATTTACTTTATGTCTTGGTGGGCCTCTTGTCCAACTGCTTACTGCATCAGTAACTCTCAAGAGGTTGTTCTTGAGGGCTCTGTACTGTTTATTAACGCCACTGCCTATGGCTCCCTGTTTAGCCACCACTCTCCTTATCTCGCAATCGGAAGCATCCCTCACTGCTTGGTTTTCCACCTTCCATATTTTCCTCATAGGTACGTAAGTCATCTTTTTCATCACTTGTTCTTTAAGCATCATGCCATGTATCAATAATTTGTACTGCTGCACACACTCGTTGCTTGCTATAACTTTAACTAACCTTTAGATTCCATTTCTTACACACATTCCCAAACTCATTTATCCAGCCTTGTATTTCTCCTTCGTCCTCACTTAACAATACAGTATCATCTGCAAACAACAATACAGGGAGTTTCCAAACACTGACCTCTCAAATTAGGGCCATTTCAACATCCGCTGCCCTACCAGGTATCTATTTCATAACCCCATCCATATACAGATTGAACAACCATGGACACATTACACATCGCTGTTTCAATCTAACATTTAGATAGAAAAATTCACTCAGTTTACCATTCACGTGCACTGCAGCCTTAGCACCTTCATAGATACTCTTCACAGCATTCAACAGCTTTGCATTTGCTCCATATATTCTTAATACAGTATTTTCCTCATTCCTTGTATATCCACTCTGTCATATGCTTTCTCTCAATCCATGAAGGCCTCGTACAACTTCTTTCCCTTCTCTACAAGACCTAAGGATCTACACAACTTCTTCCCATCCTAAAACGTCTCTGCTCTTCTCCAACTAATTCCTCTGTTACTTCCTTAACTTTGTCATTAAGTATCCTACCATATACTTTTGTTATTACACTAAGAAAACTAATTCCCCTGTGATAATACACATCCCTTTTTCCCCTTTTCCTTTGTACAGGGGAATAATTATACCTGACTCCAATCCTTCGGGACTCTTATGTTCCTCCCAGGCCAATCTGCATGTTTTCCATGTCCATACTACAGCTGTCTCTCCCCCATGCTTCATCATATCACCACATAATCCATCAGTTCCTGGGGCTTTCTCCATTTTGACTTTCTTCTTTGCCTCTGCCACTTCCATCCTACTGATCTCTTCCTCCCATCTCACCTCCCTCCTTCTCTCAACCGTTCCCTAGCCACTTATACTCACATTACTTTCATTCTCTGTGTTTAACAGTTCCTTAAACTGTTCTCTCCATTTGGTCACTTTTTCTTCCTTCTTCACTGTTAATCTACCATTTGTATTTTTCACTCCCCTACTAATTTCTCTATCACCCTAACACTCTTTACCTCCTTTCAGAACATTTTCTTACATTCCCTCTATTTTATTCTCAGATTCCTTCCAAATTCCTTATCCACTCTCTTCATACTCTCTCTTACTAGTCTTTTCACCTCTCTCTTCCATTTCTCAACCTCCTCCATGTTTCTGCATCCCATCCACTCACTGTATGCTTTCTTTTGCACCACAGCTTCTCTCACCTCTTCATTCCACCATGCTGTTCCTTGCAACCCTTTTGTCTTCACTTCACCCCACACACACCTCACATGTGGCACAGATTACTTCTTTGAATATGTTGCACACACCTTCCACCTGTCCCATCTGGTCCAAATCAAATTTACCCAGTTGCTTCTCCACTTCTCTCTTATGTTCTGCCTTTTTTCCATCCTCTTGCAACCTTTCTCCCCTCTTGTATGTACTACTTCCTCCCTTCATCTGTTCATCCATTGCATTTGTACCTTGACCTTCACCCCCACCAAGTGGTGGTCCAAAACTCCAATCCTCCAACCTCTGTATGCTCTTGCATCCATTACATACCTTCTCATTCTGTCATCCATAGACACATAATCAGTCATTGCCTTCTGTTCATTCAGTTCACCACCCACCCTTCTCATCACATATCATGTATACCTGTGGATAATTTTGTGCCTGAAGAGAGTATTGGCTGTCACCAACCTCCTCCCCACTGAAACGTTTACTGCAGTGCTGCCATTCTCATACATTTCTTCATGCACACCCCACCCACCAACTACTCCATCCACATTCACGTTCACTACTTTTCCATTCTTCTCTCCAGTCAAAAACATTCTCTCATTCCTCTCAAAGTTTTCCATGCACACTTCCACATTTGCCCAGAACTCTGCTTTCACAAACTTGCATTGGCACATACACACACATAGTTGCCCAAGTTTGTATTCCTATTTTCAGTCTTGCCCACACAGTCTTTGAACCAAATGTTCCACACTCTATCATATTCTCCTTCCATCTCTTGTGCACAACAATACATAAACCTTCATGTCCTCTCATTCTCACTTACTTCCTCGCATATATCCATCTTTACTCCCACACTCTCACCTCTTCGTTTAGTCTCAGTCAATCTGCATATGTCCAGTTTTGCACCTGCAAGCACCTGGACATTCTCTCTCTCTCTCTCTTTCGCCTTTTCATTTGCTCCCCAAACATTCCACATTGCAATCTGTATTATATCCGTTTTCCTTTCTTGGTCATCACCCGTTGGTCTGTCCTGGTCTGAAGCATTTTGTTTGTCTTTTTAGTTAGTTGTTTTCTGGGGAGGGGCACTTGTTTTCCACCATCCCACTTGTTGACATGTACGGAACATGAGTTGGTTGGTTATAAGGTTACCACCCAGCTTATTGAATGTTTCCTGGTTTACAGGAAATAATTTTTGGCTTGTCACTCAGTGTAGAGTTACCCTGAAATAATGTATCACTACACTGGTTGAATGGATGATGGGCATCCCCCTGACCACATATCTGATAGATTCATGTAGTTAATAGACTTGTAGTGGCCTAACTATCCCTTCTGTGTCCCAGCTTTGTGCAACTACTCAGTGCAAATTGCCAATGGAATGAGGTATCTGGAGAGCCGACGCTTCATCCACCGTGATCTGGCTGCTAGAAATGTCCTCATGGCCTCTGTTGATACTGTGAGTAAAACCAGTCAATGAAGTCTGCTCCCTTGCTCCAGTGATGTACTGGTTCACTTTATTTTGGTACCTTTATATGATTTTGTTCATCTTAAGAAAGGCTTTTTGCAATGAATAGGTTAATGATTGCTATACAGTATCTAGCTCATCAAGTTTGAAAGATTTACTTAAGCATAATTTCCAACTTGCATAGCCCCGGGCTCCTACACTCCTCTGTGGGGCGACATAGGATTGGATAATGAATGAACAATAAAATTGTGTGGAAATAGCAAGAAACTGCTATAAAATATGTCACCAGATTCAGGGGTCAGCTTGTGTACATTGTAGCTTTTGATTGTGGGATTGTCAGTATTTTTTTTTTTTTCACCTTTATGGTAAATTTTATTCAGTAATTTGAGATAATGCATCGGGAGCATAACTGTGAATAACTTTAGCCTACCTCAAGGTGATGATGTCTTGCATATGCTATGTCCACACTGTATTTTTCAGGAGTGACTTCTCATAGTGGAGGGCTTAGATACCACTTTCCTTAACCCCTTTCTTACTTGGGAACTCTCTCATCACTCTTAATTTTTGCCAGTCAGTTAAAGACTGGGAACATAAAAATTCAACCCCTCAGCCACTGCTGCATTCATAAAGATTGGAGACTTAAAAATCTTTTAACATCCATCGCTTTGCTAAGTATAATTATTTAAAAGATATTTATTCATATTATGTTGGGAACAATATTAAATATTTATTCTTATTACCTTGGGGACAAAATAATCACTTTTCACATCCTGTCTCCTACCTGAAGGTGGAGCCTAAAATTATCACCCCACATAACCTCTGGACTTCAGCAAAAATCAAGGACTAATAAATGAATAAAGAAAGAAAGAAAGAAAGAAATTCAGCTTGCACCTTCTACTTTGGAGCTGCGGATTGGGAGGCACTCTGGCAGTACTTCTTTGATTTTCCCAGGAATGATTATTGCTTCCATGGTCAGGAGCCATCTGCGTGTGCCTTGTGCATTACGGAGGTTATTTTCTCAGGTATGGAAGCATAGATTCCCCTCTCATATCCTCTGACTTATGCAAGAAAGCCTTGGTTTAATCACACTTGTTCTAATGCTTTCTACAACAAGGAAAGGGGCTACAAAAGGTATCGGAGCCAGCCCACCCCTGAATCACATCTTTTTTATGTTTCTGCCCAGAATCGTGCTAAGTCTGTTCTTCGCTCTGCTGAAAATAATTTCGTCCGTACTAAATGTTCTCAACTCTTCAACTCGAATTCTTCCTGCTCCTTCTGGCACCTTGCCAAAAACCTTTCTAACAACTTTACCTCATCATCCTTCCCTCCTCTTTTCTGCTCTGATGGCTCTGTAGCTATTTCTTTTACTGATAAAGCAGATCTCTTCACTCAGACTTTCACCTTCAATTCCACCTTAGACGATTCCGGTGCTGTTCCTCCATCACTTCCCCCCTCTGACTTCCTCATGGCTGACATTAAAATTTCTTCAGCTGATGTATTTTCTGCCATACTTGGCCTCAATACTAACAAGGCATATGGGCCTGATGGAGTCCCTCCTGTTGTCCTCAAGAACTATGCTTTTGTGCTTACACCCTGCCTAGGTAAACTCTTTCTCCTTTGTCTATCAGCTTGTACCTTTCCTTCTTGCTGGAAGTTTGCTCTCATTCAACCAGTCCTAAAGAAGGGTGACCATTCCCAACCCTCTAACTATTGTCCACTTGCTTCAACATCCTGTGTCTCAAAAGTGTTTAGCGAATTCTTAACAGAAAACTTTTAAAGCATCTTTCCTATTAACCTTCTTTCTGATCGTCAGTATGAGTTATGTCAAGGACGCTCCACTGGCAATCTTCTCACCTACCTTTCAGACTCCTAGTCATCCTCCTTTCGGGACTTTGGCGAAAGCTTTGCCATTGCACTTGACATCTCAAAGGCATTCGATTGAGTCTGGCATAAATCTTTAATTTCCAAACTGCCCTCTAACGATTTCTATCATTCTATCTTTGCCTTCATCTGTAGCTTCCTTTCTGGTCATTCTATAGCCGCTGTTGTAGACAGCCATCATTCTCCTGGATCTGTCAACAGTGGTGTTCCTCAGGGCTCTCTCCTATCACTAACTCTTTTCCTTTTATTCATCGATGACCTTCTAAGCTGTACATCTAACCCTGTCCACTCGTATATTGATGATTCCACCCTTCATCTTTCCATTTCGTTCTCGCAACGTCCATCTCAGCAGTTGCTTCAACAAACAAGGATTGAGGGTATGGTACACCTAATGTCTTACTTGGCTTGTATCTCTGACTGGGATAAAATAATCTTGTTGTTTTTACTGCGTCAAAGACTCAGTTTTTATACCCATCAACTCAACAAAATCATCCACAGGAGTACCGACTAATGTTTGATAATATCCAGTTCAATCCTGCATCATCCTTGAACATGCTTGGGGTTTCATTCACTCGGGCCTTATCTTGGAAAGATCATATTACATCTCTTGTAAAGTCTGCTTCCAAGAGATTAGGTGTGCTAAGCAGACTCCGTACCTTCTTTACCCCTGCACAGTTGTTGAGTTTATTCACAGGTTTTATTCGCCCCTGTGTAGAGTACAACTCTCATGTGTGGGAAGGCTCCCCATATACAGCTCTTC
Source organism: Birgus latro (assembly GCA_018397915.1). NCBI lineage: Eukaryota > Metazoa > Arthropoda > Malacostraca > Decapoda > Coenobitidae > Birgus > Birgus latro. The sequence goes on from JAGKTI010001082.1 coordinate 80,903, forward strand.
TCAATAGGGTGGAGTCAAAGGCTTTTCGTCTCATTAACTCTCCTCCTATTACTGGCTCCCTTCAGCCTCTGTCTCTTCACCGCACTGATGCATCTTTATCTCTTTTCTGTCACTACTTCAATGGTCACTGCTCTTTTGAACTGTCTGCTTGCATCCCTCCACCTCTACGACAGGCGCGTAGTACCCGTCTAGCAACAAACGCTCATCCCCTTTCTGTCCAGCTTTCTAATGCAAAAGTTAACCGTTACTCCCAGTTCTTCATTTATGCAACAGGTCAACTCCGGAACTGTCTCCCTCGGTCCGTATTTCCAACTTCCTATGATCTCCAATCTTTCAAACACAGTGTGTCCAGGCATCTCGAAATGATTAGATCTTAAATTTGGCTCTCTTTTGTATTGTTTTTGTTTTTTTCTCGTATGGAACAGTTTGTGGGCTCCTGGCCTTTGGTTCCTTCTTCCTTGCATTTAAAAAAAAGAAAAGAAATGAAATTAAAGATTGAGGACAAAAAAGAACTTCATCAATAATTTTCCCTTTAGTTGAAGATTGGTGACTTTGGGCTGATGCGTGCACTGCCCCAGCAAGAGGACTGTTACATAATGACGGAACAGAAGAAGGTGCCATTCCCTTGGTGTGCCCCAGAGAGCCTCAAGACCAAGCACTTCTCTCATGCCTCAGGTCAGTTGCTCAGCCCTCCTATGGTACTGGTACCCGTAACCCCTTCATTGTGGTGACCTCTTCATCCATCCTTCCATCCATCTATCCATCTATCATCAGCTCCTGTGTTACCCCATCTTGAGCCAGGGCACAGGGACCTAGGGCTAGGCTGTTCAGCTCAGACATTTAAGGTGAGGGTGACCAGGTGCTCTTTCTTGACTGGCATTATGAGAGCTGTAAACCCTGACCACCCTTATTGGCCACATCTTTTTTGAGTGTGTTAACATATATACATCATCTAATCCTGAGTTGCCCCATGAGGAGCATAGGAACCCAGGGCTAGGCAAGTTGGTCCTGACATTTAAGATGAGAGTGACCAGTCTCACACATCCCTGAGTGGCATTATGTGAACAGTAAACCCCAACCACCCCATGGATATAAACTTACACAAGCTTAATCCGGTTGGAGTACCATAATTACGCACTAAACCACCAGGCATCATAGTTTGGTTAAATGGCTACCACCCAACATAGTAAATGGTTTCTTGGTGTGCAGGAAACCATTTACTTGTCACGTAGTGTAGAGTCACCCTTAGAGGAAAGAAAGAAGGAAAGAAAGACAGAAAAGGAAGGATGAGAGGGAATGGTAGTTACCTGAGAGCAGCACTACATTAGTGAGTGGATGGTGAGTGCCCCCCACCTACCACTACCCTCAGTTAATTATTACAGTATGATTCTTGAAATAGTTAGTTGCTGATTGCTCCTGCACTTAACCCCTGCAGTACTCTATAGTAGTAGTAGTAGTAGCTGTTGCTCCCTATGCGGTCTGGCCGAACAGCCCCGAGTCCCTAAGGAAAGCCACGGCCGAGACCAGGTTTTCCCACAGTGCTGTCAAGGAGTGTGTGTTGTGTTGTTGGTGTAGGTGATTGTGTGTAACGCTGTATTCCATAATGTGCTTAATAGTATGGAGTGCTGTGTTACACCCTGGACAGGCGTCAGTGACGGAGTCATCCAACCTCTTCTGATAACTTAAGAGGGCTGGATGATGCCCACATCTCAGCCTGGCCAGGTGGACCCTGTCCTCACAAGGGAGATAGGATTCAGAAGGATGGATATCAGGAGGATGTGCATGCAGCTCTGTGCTGTCTTTAAGTGATTGAATGGAGCGGCGAGTGATTTAAGTATGGATGTGCTTCTGGAAGCTAGTCTGAGGCAGGCAGGGGGGAAGAGATGACAGTATTTGTGTATGATATCGTGTGCTGGGTGTTGTTTTGATGTTTCTTGGTGTGTGAGGATGTGCTGCCACATAATGTAGTGGATGTTGTGGGTTTGTGGAGGCTGCAGCAAGAATTTGGGCACCTCTCATGTCTAGATGATCCTTGACTTTGAGGACTTTGGTTTCTTGGTATAGGTGGTCTGCAGGTGTGGTAGCTGTGCAGCCTGTGATTATTTTTAGGGCCTTGTTCTGTATGGTCTGAAGAGTGTTATAGTGTGTTTTAGTGAGGTTAGGAGCCCAAGCAGGGCTTGCATAATTCATCACTGAACGTATATATTGTTAGTATACTGTGGTGGTGGTTTCTTTGTTGTGTCCAAATGTTGTATAGGCAAGTGGACTCAAGGCACTGAGTCTTGACGTTATTTTGTTTTTGATGTTTGTGATGTGTTGTTTAAATGAGAGTGATGTACTGTATCTTACACCAAGGATTTTGTGTGTGGTAGGGGAATGTTGTTTATGGTGAGGTGTGGAATGTGGCTGTGTTCTGCTGTCCAGTTTGTGAGAAGGGTCACTGTAGATTTGGCTGGAGCTGTTTGTGATGAACCATTCATAAAGTGTGTTGAGGTAAGGTTGGGGGATGTGTGTGGCTGTGTTTGCATTTTGGTGTGTACATATAAGTGTTATGTCATCTGCATAGGAAGCTATGTGTATCTGTGGTGTGCGGGGTGTGGGTATGTCGTTCATGTATAGGTTCAAGAGTGTAGGGGACAAAACAGATCCTTGGGAGACGCCATTTGTGACGTTTCTGATGTTCGAAGACTGACGGGCAAATGATACATGTGCACATCTTCCTGCTAAGTAGTTTGCCAGCCATCTTTTTGTGTTATTGTGCATGTTTGTGTTGAATATATTGTTTGTGAGGTTCTGGTGGAGGATGGCATCAAA
>JAGKTI010001082.1:84078-98532 GCA_018397915.1 Birgus latro
CTCAACTGAGAGTCCCGGGTTCGATTCCCGGCATAGTGGTAATATATTGGAGGATTGCTGGTGTTTGTTCTGTGATCAAGTGTTTGGAGATAATTATTCCAATTTAGTGTTTGCTGTTCTGATATTTTATTGTTTATTTGAGTGTTGAGTTCTTGTACTTGTTGTACGGTGTCATGTGTATGGGGTGTTGGGGAGTGTTGTAGTGTGTCCCATTGACTGATGAGGCCTTGAATTTCTGGTGTGAAGTTGGGGTTGTGTCTTTTTCTGTTGCCTCTAGGGATGTGTCTTTTGTCTGCATTTTGTATAATTGTATTGAAAGTGTGCACAGCGGTGTTGATGTTTGTGATGGATGTACTGTTTATTGCTTCAAAGTGTTGTTCTGTGCAACTGTGAAGGCCTCCAAGTTGGCTCTCTTATAATCAGTGTATGTGTGTCTGTGGCCAGCTGGGGTGATTCTGGTTTTAGTAGTGGTGATGATCGGAAGATGGTCAGAGCCAAGGGTTTTGACCACTCTCCAGGATGTTGTGGGGGTGAGGTTTGGGGAGAATTAAGGTGATGTCTGGAGATGTTTGGAGGAAGAGGGCTTGGTGTGGGATATAGGTTTGTTGATGAGGATTATTAAGTAAGAAAATATGATCTGTTTGAATTTTTAGTACAGCCCTCTGTCTGTGTCAGGGTTGTTGACGTGCCAGGCCGATGCCTTGGCATTGATATCACCACTCAGGATGATGATGGGTATGTTAGTGATGTGGTATATTTTTGGAGAGTAATTGTATAGTTCTGAGGGGGATGATTGGTGGAGAATGTATATGTTGGCAACTGTTATGTGTGTGATTTGTTACCAGAGCATATTTTAATTGATTGTATTTCTGTTGTAGTGTCTTGTGGGGGGAGAAGTGACTTTGTGTATGCATTGGTATCTGAGAAGTTGATGGATTTTATGTACCAGGGTGATGGATCCACCGCCACTGCCGTCGGCCTGGTCTTATCTAATGGCGGTGAAATTATGTTATGTAGGTGTTTTTTGTGTTGTGTGTAGTTTTGTTTCGTGTATGATAGCAATGTGTATATTGTGTTGTTTGATGAATTGTGTGAGTTCTTATTTTTTGGTGTTTATGCCATCTGTATTTAATTGAAGGATGTTTATGTTATGTGTGCGATGTGTGTTAGGTGCTGCAGCACGGGGGAAGGTGGTGGTGTGGGTGAAGGGGAAGGGGTAAGAGAAGGTTTTGATGGAGTTAAGGGTTGGGGTGGATTAGGTTGGGGTGGGATAGGAGGGGCTGGGGGATTGGATGGTGTGGGAAGGATTGGTGGGTTAGGCTGAGGAGATGTGGAGGAAGTAGGAGTAGGGTGGGTGGGGGGAAGGAGCATAAGGAGCAGGTCCAGGTGTTTGTGTAATGTTTTCTGGATGCAAGTGTTGTGCAGGTGTAATGGGTCCAGTTCTTGCAGGAATTGCACTGAACTGAACACTTCGTCTGTCAGCTCAAGGTGATAGGTTTTGAGCACGTTGGACATGTGTATTTGTTGGTGGGTCCAGGATTGCTCTCAGTGTCCCCGTCTAGAAGAAGTCATCGAGAAATGACCGCCGGGGAGCCATTTCTTGGTGTAGAAAAAACAGTGTTATTGTTGTGTGTTGTGTAGAGAGATGTGGTACTTGCCTGGATGACCGAAGCCACTCCCAGTTTCTTGGGCTCCTTGATGGGCCAGAGGGGTGTTGCCGTGGTTTGGCCCACATGCTGTCTTCCTCTTCTGCTTCAACAGCCTCTAGGGGGTAGACCCACGGCGAAGACGCCCCTGCTCCAGGTCCAGTACTGTATAGTACTAGTAGTAGTAGTAGTTGTTCCCTAGGCAGTCTGGCCGAACAGCCCCGAATCCCTAAGGAAGGCCACTGCCAAGACCGGGCTTTCCCACAGAGCTTTCAAGGAGTGTATGTTGTGTTGTTGGCTTAGGTGATTGTGTGCAGTGCAGTCTTCCATGATGTGCTTAATTGTATGGGGTGCTGTGTTACATCCTGGACAGGCATCAGCGACGGAGTCATCCAACCTCTTCTGATAACTTATGAGGGCTGGATGATGCCTACATCTCAGCCTGGCCAGGTGGACCCTGTCCACACGAGGGAGATAGGATTCAGAAGGATGGAGATCAGGAGGATGTGCATGCAGCTCTGTGTTGACTTTAAGTGACTGAATGGAGCGGCGAGTGATTTGAGTGTAGATAAGCTACTGGAAGCTGGTCTGAGGCAGGCAGGGAGGAAGAGATGACAGTATTTGTGTATGATATCGTGTGCTGGGTGTTGTTTTGATATTCCTTGGTGTGTGTGGATGTGCTGCCATGTAGTGTAGTGGATGTTGTGGGTTTGTAGAGGCTGCAGCAAGAATTTGGGTGCCTCTCATGTCTAGATGATTGATCCTTGTCTTTGAGAACTTTGGTTTCTTGGTGTAGGTGGTCTGTAGGTGTAGTAGCTGTACAGCCTGTGATTATTTTTAGGGCCTTGTTTTGTATGGTCTGGAGAGTGTTATAGTGTGTTTTAGTGAGGTTAGGAGCCCAAGCAGGGCTTGCATAATTCATCACTGAACATATATATTGTTTGTATACTGTGGTGGTGGTTTCTTTGTTGTGTCTAAATATTGTATGGGCAAGTGACCTCAGGGCATTGAGTCTAGGTGTTAATTTATTTTTGATGTTTGTGATGTGTTGTTTAAATGAGAGTGATGTGCTGTATGTTACACCAAGGATTTTGGGTGAGTGTGTGTGTAGGGAGTGTTGTTTATGGTGAGGTGTGGGATGTGACTGTGTTCTGCTGTCCAGTTTGTGAGAGGGATCACTGTAGATTTGGCTGGGGCTATTTTGAGTCTGTTTGTAGTTAACCATTCATGTAATGTGTTGAGGTAATATGGAAGATTTGTGTGGCTGTGTTTGCATTTTGGTGTTTACATGTAAGTGTTATGTCATCTGCTTAGGAAGCTATGTGTGTGGGGTGTGGGTGTGTCATGCATGTATAGGTTAAAGAGTGTAGGGGACAAAACAGATCTTTGGAGGACGCCGTTTGTGAAGTTTCTGATGTTCAAAGACTGACCGCAAAAGTTACATGTGCACATCTGCCTGCTAAGTAGTTTGCCAGCCATCCTTTTGTGTTATTGTGCATGTTTGTGTCGAATATTTTGTTTGTGAGGTTGTGGTGGGGGATGGCATCAAAAGCTTTACTAATGTCTAGTTGACTGAGAGTGTTCTGTGTGGTACCGTAGCTGAATTCATGCCTTCAAAAACTCTCTGTGTAAGGTCTGTAAGAAGAGTGTTTGTGGAGTGCAGTGGCCTAAAACCATGTTGTGATGGAGCTAGGGGGGTGTGAGGTGTAATTATTTGTAGTACCAGTCTTTCAGTGATTTTAGAGGGGGTGCAGAGGAGTGTGATTGAGCGGTGTGAGGAAGGTAACGTAGGATCTTTGTTGGGTTTGGGGATAGTGATGATAATGCCATGCTTCCAGATGTTGGGTATTATGTTGTGTGAGTAGCTGTAGTTTGATATGTTGGTGAGTGCTTGTATGCCTTGTGGTCCAAGGTGTTTAAGATGTATGTTGCTTATGTTGTCTGGTCCACAGGCAGATGAGTGCTTGAGGTTGCTGATGATGTGCTTCGTTTGGTTGTAAGTGAAAGGTGCAAAGTCGTTGTCTGTGGGGAACTGTCTCTTACGTCGGATGATATGTTGGTCGTCATGTTGGGGGTTTAGATGGGTGATGTGTGAAAAGTGATTGATGAGAGTGTTTGCTTGTTGTTTGTTTGAAGGTATGGTGTCTGTTGTTGCGATGGCAGCATGTGATTGTGTAGTGTTGCTGTTGGAGAGTTTGATGCTGTTTAGTGTTTTGTAGAGTTTGCTTGTGTTTGTTTTGTGATCAAGTGTTTGGAGATAATTATTCCAATTTAGTGTTTGCTGTTCTGATATTTTATTGTTTATTTAAGTGTTGAGTTCTTGTATTTGTTGTTCTGTGTCATGTGTATGGGGTGTTGGGGTGTGTTGTAGTGTGTCCAGTTGTCTGATGAGGCCTTGAATTTCTGGTGTGAAGTTGGGATTGTGTCTTTTTCTATTGCCTCTAGGGATGTGTCTTTTGTCAGCATTTTGTATAATTGTATTGAAAGTGTGCACAGCAGTGTTGATGTTTCGTGATGGATGTACTGTTTAATGTTTCAAAGTGTTGTTCTGTTTCAGCAGTGAAGGCCTCCCAGTTGGCTCTCTTATAATTAGTGTATGTGTGTCTGTGGCGAGCTGGGGTGATTCTGGTTTTGGTAATGATGATGATTGGGAGGTGATCTGAGCCTAGGGTTCTGACCACTCTCCAGTATGATGACATTTTTCTTGATTTTGTTTTGATACTGCCAAATGGTTGGTCAGTGACCACTCCAGTGCATAGCTTCTTCATTATGGTGACATAATTTTGACATTATTCATGCAAATACCAGATGATCTTATAGATGAAATGTTAATTTAAAGATCTTTTCACTCATCGTTCGTTCACTGAGATACCATTAACCTTAGTGGTTGGTGGGGGCACCCACCATCCACTCACTTGATGTAGCGCTGGTGCCTACCCTTTCATCTCTTTCTTCTTTCCATCCTTCCACTTCAGTATTTTTTTCCTTCATTCTTTCCTCTTCCTTCTGTCTACGTGTGACTCTTCACCGAGTGACATGCCAGATGGTTTCACGTACACCAGGAAACCATTTACTACGCTGGATGGTAACCACATAACCACATTAGGCACCTGGTGGTTTAGTGGGCAATTAAGGTGCTCTGATCAGTTTGAGCTGGTGCAGGTTTACAGTATATCCATGGGGTGGTTGGGGTTTATTGCTTGTGTAAAGCCACTCAAGGATGAGTGAGGCTGGTCACTCTCATCTTAAATGTCAGGACCAATTTGCCTAGCCCCGGTCTCCTACACCCCTAATGGGGCAACATTGAATTAGATGATGATTGAATGAATAAATAAAAATCTAACTTGTTAACCATACCTTGCTTACTAAAGACCATCTGTGACCCCTCCTTCACTCAGAGTTCATGCACTCAGTTACTTTTACCCCTTTGAAGTTCCGATGATTCATTTTCACGTCATTTCAAATCCAACCTCAGAGATTCCGATGATGCATTTAAGTAATTTTAAGATGCTTTTGTAAAATATTCACCATAAATCGCTTATATGCACCATAACAGTGAGACTCGGGCATGATGTCGCGGAATGCTTGCTCTATGCATTGTGGGTACTGCACAGTTGGTATGAATCATGGCTTTGTTACTTTATTACTTTATACAAGGCGATTATTTTTCTACAGCAAGATATAAAATTTTTGGTGTTCACCAAAAATCAACTCATCATTTTGACTGGTGTATTTTCTTTGTTTTCCCTTTTTGAACATACTGTATTACGATAAAGTACGACTATTCAGCTTTAAAATGACATCATAACCAGCATTTTAGCATGAAAAGTATATTTACACAGGCTGATCAAAGAAAAAGAGTGGTAAGTGATTATGCAGTTGAGAATCATACAAAATTGTACATCTTTTCTCTTTTGCATAGCCATAAACTATATATCATTGTGAAGTTAATTTATCATAGTTTTGCATGGTTCAGACCAGATTTATATAATTTTATTACTTTATTCTTGGCGAATATTTTTCTGTGGCAAGGTATAAAATTTTTGGTTTTTGCCTAACATCAACTCGTAATTTTGACTTTGCATTTTCTTTCTTTTCCTTTTCTGAATATGCTGTGATAAAGTACAACTATTCAGTTATAAAATGGCACCAAAACCAGCATTCTCTCATGAAAATTGTATTTACACAGACCAATCAAAGACAAATATCATGGCGCAAAGATGCCAGTCAGCGTGAGAGTGACCGACTCTAGGACAGATGTAATCTGACTGGGGCTAAAACCTGATAGAGTTAACATCATCATCATCATCGGGACCTCCTTTCCCACCTGAGGTCAGGGTAAGGGGTAGCAACATCCAGACAGCCAAAGTTTGCCCAGTTCATTGGGCCACGCTTCCATTCACTCATCATTCAATCCCTCGAAATCGTGACTTCATCTGATAGTCCAAAAAAAAAAAAAAAAAAAAAAAATCACCATGTTATGTAGCTTCACATATACAGTAGAGTCTTCTCATACAACACGAGATAGGATTCTGCATAACCTATCTTGTGCAAAATCAATTTCGCACTAAAACGTGACATTTATTTACATGTAGAATAGGGGGTTAGGTTCTAGGATCCCCATATTTTTCGTTGAAAATGTATTTAAAGATAGGTTATTACAAATCTGTCTGCTGTAATACTGTACTTATCAAATAGAGCCAGTTTGAGTGCTGTCACAAAAAAAAGAGGTGCCAGATCCCTGGTCATGCACGTCTCATTCAAAATTCATCCAGCCAGCTCGGCCTTTTGTCAGTTCTTTAGCCTCACCAATTTCCATACCTCACTTCCTTACATAGTCATCCACCATATCCCTCCACCTTCATGGCCTACCTCGCCTCCTCACTCCTTCAAATTTGCCCAGATATACCTTTTTCACCACCCTATTGTCATCCATTCTCTCCACATGACCATACCATCTCCCTAAATGCCCTTCAATTCTGGTGCCCAAAGACTTCCTCACTCCACATCTTTCACGAATCACATTATTCTGTATCCTATCCACTCCGTGTACTTCTCATACATACCTCAGCAGTCCCATCTCCACTGCTCTTACTCTGGATTTTTCATTTTCATGCCACACCATAGTCTCACACAGGGTTCCCACCTCCTCTAGAAAACCTGGAAAACTGAAAAAAAAATTCCAGTCTGGGAAAAGTCAGGGAATTTTGTAATTTTTAAAAATATGGAAAAGTCAGGGAAATTTTTGGTGATAATTAAGGTTTATGCTAAGGTTCATTTTTTATTGTTTTGTTTCATGTGTAAGAGTTAAGATTAATTGTAAACTGAATGGCTATGGCAGCTTCATTCCTCAGTAATGAACAAAGCAGGGTGGAAACCTTGTATCATTTTAGAAACAATCAAGTATTCTTTGCTGTAAAGGATATTTTTATTTTTATTCATCAGTATTTCTACATTTTGGCTCTGATATAAGGCTTGTTGGTGTGGCTGGAAGGGGAGGTTTTACTCTTGGGGAATGTGGGAAATTAAAGAAGTACACTAATATGTAAACCACTATAGATGTAAAAATTTACTCAAGAGTAATTGGAGGCCACATTAAAAAAGTGTAAAATTACTCTTGAAAATTTAATTAGCAAAATATGAAAATATACCTGGAATTTTGTCAAAATTCCTAGAAAAGTCAGGGAAATTTTTGCTGATGAGAGAGTGAGAACCCTGCTCACATCCGTATGTTAAAGTTAGCACTGACACACCTTCATGTAAGCCTCGTGCAGCTGCAGCACTCAAGTCTCTGTATCTTATCAAGGCCTTCATAGCACCAGCTACTTTCCTTCCTTATGTCACTCTACTTTCCACTGCTTTGGCACACCTTCCTCTCTTTTCTATCACTATACCTAAGTATTTGAACTCTCTTACCAATTCCAGTCTCTCTCCATTCGTTGTAACATCACACTGGGAGTCACTTTCTCTCTCGCTAACCATCTGTTTACTCTTATCTACACTTACTCCCAGGGCACGATGCTCACAGACATCTACAGAACTCTACACTAGTCTACCAAGCTCAAGTAGCACTGCATCATCAACATACAGGAAACTTGAGATATTCCATCTATCACCATTTATTACCAGTGCCATTGGTCTCTCCATTACTCTTGTTATTAATTCTCTCATCATCCCATCTGTATATATATTGAACAACCATGGGGACATCACACAACCTTGTCACATGCCCACATTGATCATGAACTATTCACTTAGATGCCCTTTTGCCCATACATATGCCTCATTACCACCATAAAATCTCTTGACAGCACCTAGCAGCTTACCATCTATGTCGTACGTGTGTACAACCTTCCGCAGTCCTTTTCTGTCTGCTTTGTCATATGCTTTTTCCAGATCCATTAAAGCCTTAAACACCTTATAGTCCTTCTCACAAGCCTTCTCCACTGTCTGTCTTACTGCAAATATTTGCTCCACGCATATTCTGACCCTCCTAAAGCCACCCTGTTCATCACTCACTAGGACTTGTGTCTTATCACTTACTTTCTCATTAATAATTTTTCCATATACCTTCCCTATAACACTTAGTAGGCTTGTGCCACAATAATTCTTGCACTCACTTTCCTCATCTTTTATTTGTGCACAGGGGTACAATAACAACCTTTTTCCACTCTACTGGCACAGTTTCACTCATCCATGCCTTCTTATGTATCTCAACAACCATTTCATTCCACTCTCTTCACTATGCTTAACCATCTCTTCATACACCTCATCAGCCTCAGCTGCTATCCCATTTTTCAGCCGCTTCACAGCATTCTTCACCTCCACAAGTGTCATGTTTCCTGGCACTGCATTCCTTCTCTGTACACCCCCAAAACCAGTCATGTTAACAGGCGCTTTGCTCTCTCTCCATTTCCACTCATCAGACTCAAAATATTCTTTCTGTCTGGTCCTTATTTCATCCTCATGGGTTAATAAATCACCCCTTACATCTTTCACATTTTCACATTTCTTTCCACTGTCACTTCTACATTTCTGTACCTTTTTCCAGAATAACATCCTATTTTTCGTGTAATTTGCATTCATTTTTATCCTACATCATCATTTACCTCCTCGTTTTTCCTCTTCCGGCATAAGATTATCCACAGGTATACATGGAGAGTCATGAGGAGGATGGATGGTGAACTTGTTGAATGAAAAGCAGTGGTAGATTACGTGTGTGTGGATGAGCGAATGAGAAGACAAGTGTTGGATGCAAGAGTGTGGAGAGGGTGGGGGAATGGAATCTCGGACCATCACTTAGTGATGGCCAAGGTAAGGCTGCAAAGAAAATGGGTAAAGGGACAAAGAGGAAGACAGGAGGAAACAGCTCCTGTGAAAGGAGTGGAGAAGTTGCAAGAGAGTGAGAAAATTGCAGAGTATAAGAGCATAATGGAAGAAAGATTGGGAAGGTATGAGTTAGACCAAATGGAAAGGGTGGAAGAAGTATACAAGATATTCACGGAAGAGATAGGCACAGCGTGCGAGGTGGTTTGTGGAGTGAGGAGGAGATGCAGGGGTCTGCAAGGGACAGCATGGTGGAGTGAGGAGGTGAAACGAGCTGTCGAACAACAGAAGAAGGCATATAGTGAATGGCTAGCATGTTTAGGTAGGGGAGATGAGAGAGAGACGAGAGAGGTATATGTGAGCAGGAGAAGGGAGGTGAAGAGATTGGTGAAGGAGAGTAAGAAGAGAGTGGATGAAGAGTTTGGAAGGAATCTGAGTGTGAAATTGAGGGAGAATTGGTTTGGAAGGAGGTAGAGAAAGTAAGATAATGTGAAAGGGGAAATAGTAGGGGAGTGAAAGATGGGAATAATAGATAGTTGGTAGAGAAGAGAGAGAAAATGAGGAGATGGAAGGAGCATATTGAGAATCTGTTGAATGTAGAGTGAGAACAGTGTGAGTATAAGTGGTTTGGGGAATGGCTGGGAGAAGAAAAAATGAGAGGAGGGAGGAAGAGATCAGTAAGGCGGAAGTAGTTGAAGCAGTGAAGAAGATCAAGATGGGAAAGGCCCCAGGAATTGTTGGAATGTGTGGTGAAATGCTGAAGTATGCGGGTGAGATTGTTGTGGAGTGGATATGGAAGTTGTGTAGCTTGGCTTGGGAAGAGGGAAGGGTTCCAGAGGATTGGAAATCAGGTATAATTATTCCTTTATATAAAGGAAAAGGGGAGAGAGAAGTATGTGGTAACCATAGGGGTATTTGCCTTCTTAGTGTGACTGGAAAAATATATGGTAGAATACTTATTGGTAGGGTTAGGCATATAGCTGAGGAGCTAGTTGGAGAAGGAGAAGGGGGTTTAGGAAGAGAAAAGAGTGTGTAGATCAGATATTTGTTCTGAGGTGTTTAGTCGAAAAGTATCCAGAGAAGGGAAAGAAGGTGTATGCTGCCTTCATGGACTTGGAGAATGCATTTGACAGAATCGATAGGCAAGGCATGTGGAAGGTATTAAGAATATATGGAGAGTATGGGAAATTATTGAGTCCTGTGAAGAGTATGTACGAGGGAGCTAGGTCTACGGTGCAAGTGGATGGCGATCTGAGTGAGTTCTTTGATCTAAATGTGGGACTGAAACAGGGATGAGTGATGTCTCCATGGCTGTTTAATATATTCATGGATGGGGTTGTAAAGGAGATGCAAGGTAGAGCAGTGGATGTGGGGGTGACTAATGAATGAGGGTGAGGTGTGGAAGATTCCAGTGTTGCTGTTTGCTGATAATACAATATTGTTGATTGAAGATGAATGGGAGTTGAAGAATTTAGTGAATGAGATTGGGACAGTGTGTTAGAAGAGGAATCTGAACATTAATATAAACAAAAGTAAAGTTAATGGTGTTTGAGAGGAATGAAGTCAGAGAATGCACAGTGAGGCTGCATAGTGAAGATATGGGGAATGTGAGTGCATTCAAGTACCTACTGTACTTGGGTAGTGTGATGAGTAAGGATGGAAGTTTTGGGGATGAAGTGCTTGAAAGGGTACAGCAGGGAAGGAAGGTTATTGCTTCACTGAAAGCGGTGATGAGAAATAGGGAGGTGAGTATGGAGGTGAAGAAGTCACTGCATGATAGTATTGTGATCCCTACCCTGATGTATGGAAGTGAGGCATGGGCCTTGCAAGAGGGGAACAAGTCAAGAGTGAGAGCAGTGGAAATGAGTTACCTGAGAGGAGCATGTGGAGTGACATGGAGGGACAGGTTATTGAATGAAGAAGTGAAATAATGTTGTGGGGTGGATGTGGATGTGGTTGAGAAAATTAGGAGAAATACACTGAGGTGGTTTGGACATATGTTGAGAATGGAGATGAAAGACTGACTAAGAGGTGTATGTGGGTGAAGTGGAGGGAGGGAGGGGGAGGAGGAGATCAAGGATGAGGTGGAGGTGATGGAGTTGAGATATGAGGGAGGTGGGAGTGAGCCGGGGGGGAGGGTAGTCAAATGGTGGATGACAGAGCGACTTGGAGGCGTTTTGTCTGTGGCTATCCTTTGCGGGATTAGGGCGTCGGGCTATAGGTAGATAGATTTTCCTCTTCACTAGTTTCTTTATGTGCATGTTGCACTAAGTATATTCAGTTCTTATATCAAATGAGCTCCTGTCCTGTATCCACTCTAATCACTTCTTCCTGTCTTCCTCCATTGCTCTCTTAACCTCTTCATCCCACCATGTCGTACATTTTTTCTTTGTTATTACTTTGACCACACCGCACACTGCTTTGGCATTCCTAATCAAGCACTCCCCATATGCATTCCATAAGCTGTCCAGATCCATTTCATTCCAGTCCACTGATCCTATACTCCTCACCTACATTTGTCCTGTATTCATTTGCCATTTCTTTGATCCTCAGCTTCTCGACTTTCAGTGTCTCTCCCTGACTGCCCCTTTCTCTCTTTATCCACCTCACTCCTCTCAGCTTGACCTTGCATTGCACAGTTATATGATCTAACAAACCTCCATATCGGTCTCTCACTGCCCTCATATCAGCAACACATCTCTGCAGTGATTTTCCTGTGAGCACATAGTCAGGCTCCTTTCAACATGATCTCCATTTCCTCTATACCATGTATATTTATGTGCATCTTTGCGTTTGAAATAAGACTTACAAATGCACCACCTTCTTTCCTGACTCCTTTATAAAAGTCTAACTTGGTGACCATAGCTTGCTTACTGTAGACCATCTGTGACCCCACCTAGACTATAGATATGCATTCTATGGGGATAGCCTACTGTATACACCCATACCCTGATTTCCGATGCATCAACAACAGACGATTCGCTAGACCGAAGAAAAGAATTGGGGGAACATTCCCACAATCCGAACAGCCATTGATTTGCTAGTCTGAACACTCCGTCCCTCCCTCGATTTGAAACGAGCGTATCAGATCAGGATGTGGTGGTGCACACGGCTCTCCCTGTCCTCCCTCCATTCCCTTTCTTCTCCACCCATCCCTCCTCCACCCCTGCCATGCTCAGCACTGCCAGGCATGTCTCTCTTTCCATCCCTCTGCCTTCCTCCACCCCGGGTTGTCTAACTCTCAGTCCCCCAACCCTCCCCCACCCCAACTTGTTTCCTGAGTATGTGTGTGTGTGGGTGGGTGTGTGGGTGAGAGAGAGAGAGTGAATGAGTGAGTGAATCTGTGAGTGTGAGTGAGAGACTTAATCAGTGAGAGAGAGTGAGTGGGAGAGTGAGTTTGTAAGAATGAGTGGGAGAGTGAGTTAGTAAGAGTGAGTGAGAGAGTGAGTCAGTGAGTGAGACTGGGTGGGGAGGGGGTAGTAGGGCAGTTTGGCTTTCTTGTCTTCATCCGTATCCCCCACCTTCCTCCATCCTTGCTTGTCTCCCTCCCCATCCCCCCCACCCTCCCTCCACATCCCCCCACCCTCCCTCCCCCCCACTCATCTCTCTCCCCCACTCCAGCATGTCTCCCTCCAGTTCCCCCACCCTCTCCAACCTCTGCTTGTCTCCCTTCCCATCCCCCCACCCACCCCTATCCCTGCATGGTGCACTGTCAGCTGCCTGCCTGTCACTTGTCAGTTGCCCTGAAGCATCTCACATTGCATGTCCCACCCACCTTACCTTACCTTCCTGCATGTGATGTTTGATGTCTCATTTTTTAGCAGTAGTATTATTGGTGGAAGGTGGGGGCTCTGACCATCCACTCACTCGATGTAGTGCTGCTTTGAGTGTCTGCCCTTTCCTCCCTTCCTTCCTCTTCTGTCTTTCTTTACTTCATTCTTTCCTTTTCCTTCTGCCTACGGGTGACTTTACTCTCCCCCTTCTGTCTTTCTTTCCTTCATTCTTTCCTCTTCCTTCTGCCTATGGGTGACTGTACACTGAGTGACAAGCCAAATGGTTTTCCATATACCAGGAAACCATTTGCTGCACTGGGTGGTAACCATATAACCAAATTGTGGTGCCTAGTGCTTTAGTGGGTAATTAAGGTCCTCCAGTTGGATTGAGCCTGTGTAGGTGTATATCCAAGGGGTGGTTGGGGTTTATTGCTCATGTAATGCCACTCAGGGATGAGTGAGGCTGGTCAGTTTCATCTTAAATGTCAGGACCAACTTGCCTTGCCCCGGGCTCCTACGCTTCTCATGGGGCAACATAGGACTGTATGATGGATGGAGTATTGTTTATCATTTCGTTTCGTTTTTGAAGGCTCCAGCATGCTTGCATGCGCCGGCCTTGGTCACCTAATGGTGGCTCTCCACGCTGCTTGATCCCTGGCAGCCTCCCTGTTCAGTCCCTTAACCCTTAAGTCACACTTAATGACCTCATCCCATGTCTTTCTCAGTCTACCCCTCCCAACCCCTCCCCCAATATTAACACCTCTCACCCTCTGTACCCAATTATCATCCCCCATCCTCTCCACATGTCCAAATCACCTCAGCCTACCTCTCCTCATCACAACACCAATACACTCCAGTCCCATCCTACCTCTCAACTCTTCCATCGTAAACCCAGCCCCCCCAGGCCTTGCACGCAGGGATGCACTGCACATCCACCTAATCATTGTCATTTCTGTACGTTTAAACCTGCGAATATCCTCTTCCTTTACTGCCCAGGTCTCACTACCATACAGGATCACACTCCTAACACATGCTGCATACAAAGACTCCTTAGCACGTAAGGAAAGTCCTCTCAATGTCAGGAGAGGCAACAGGTCCCTGAACTTCTTCCAACCACTTCTCACCCTAGCAACCGAGCTAACTCCAGCCCCACCTCCGGCACATAACATGTCTCCCAAATAACAAAACTCCTCCACACACTCAAGAGACTCACATGCAAGTTCAACCCTCTCAAGCCTAACAATCTCCACCTGCTCTCCCCGACACGCCGCACACATGAAATCAGCATCATCTCGCAGTCTACCTCTAATACCACTACATCTCTTGTGCACCCATTTATCACAAACACTACACAAGATGGAATTACTTCCCACACCCTTGTGGCAAACTGCACATGGCCACTCTCCCTCTCCTCTGATTGTACCGCCACCAACCCTAGATATCATCACTTTTGTTTTATCTGCATTTACCCTTAAGCCCTTGTACCCCATACCATCTCTCTACTTCTTAAATCTTTTCTCTGCCTCCTTTTCATTCTCTGCAATCAACACCAAATCATCAGCATACAACATCTCCCATGGGAGTCCATCTCTGAAGTCACGTGAGAGGGCTTCAAGCACCATGATAAACAACAAGGGACTCAAAACTGACCCCTGATGCACACCAACATTCACGGGAAACTCATCACTCAAAACTCCATTCATTCTTAC
>JAGKTI010001083.1:0-22843 GCA_018397915.1 Birgus latro
ATACGGTACTGTCGGTATCATCACTGTCCTCATCGTCAACATTTATCGTCAGATTTATCATCGTATTCATCACCAATATCGTCCTTCTCAGTCACGGACATCGTCATTATCAGCGTAATTGTCACCATCGTCATTATCGCCATAAAAAAAAAAAAAAGCGAAGTATAAAAACCTATCCACACATCATACCACACGCACTAGACTATAAATCATATCACACTACACCACACATCATACCACAGTAAACTACACACCTTATCACATAATTATATACCATAGGCTAGTCCATATCATGTACTAAACCACATAAAGCATATACAAAAACATAAGCTACCTCACACCACATACATCCAGTATACTAAACGGTACCAAAATTAAACCAGCATAAAACCACATATACCATACTATCAATCATACTGTCACAGCCACCAGAGTAAATGACTACTGTATATACTTGACAATAAATAATGAAAGATACACCATACACTGAACTATGACACATACGAGTATTCTACGGCCCGTATTCTCGTCAGTTAAAAAAGCTCCCTAACACCTTTTCCTATGATATTTATTTTCCTTATACTTTACTGTCCTATTCTCTGTTATATAAATCCTTCAAACTTCGCCATACTCCGCATAAATAACGTACAAGAGCATTAACTAGCTATTGTACATAAAAAAAAATGAGTCGGTAAGGAAGAAGTGTTAGGAAGCTTCCTTACCCGACGAGAATACGGCCCTAAAACTCCACTTAGCCCCTTCAATTTGGTACGTCCTTTGTATTTTATTCTTGTTTCCACCACATCATCTTATTCGATTTAGGGACTTTTTCAAACAGGAATGAGCCAGATACAGCAAAATTAATACCTCCAATACGAGAAAGTCTTTCAGAGTCACAATTTGTCAGGAGGTATCAATAATAAAACTAAAAACACTCTATGGCTCTTTTGGACTGGTAGTGACGGTGAAATATGTCTGAAATCAACCTTCTCAATCCTAAGTACTCAACTTTGGGGAAGATACAAGGCAGTGGAAGGGATAATGAAGGCTATACCTAACTCGTCCAAAAGTCTCTCCAAAGCTGAGTATAATCGTCTACAGGTAGCAATATAAAAAATGCGTCATCGAACTAAAGGGATACGTGAAGAGTATTCACTGTATTTCAGCAATTTGCTACATCTTTTTTACTCAAAACTGCCATGTCTCAATCTTTAGTACTGAGTTGCAACAGTAAATTAACACCATGACGCTAGTCACGAAGAAACGCCATTGTGAAGATGCCAAGCCATAGTAGTATAGTAGTCTCTTCCGCCACTCAGCTACGTGCAATAAAGATGAAAAGAACGAAAATCTGAGCCAAGTTACGATGAAAAGATCATAGCTATCACATCATAACTTATCATCAATACTCCCTCGTAACTTTTTTTTTTTTCAGGATGGACAAAAAGAGAATGAAGAGTTCCCGTATTCCTGTTCCTCCTATAAAAACACTAATCCTGAGTTTCGAGAGAGAAATTATCGAGGTCTAAAAAACAATGAAAGGAACCTGCAGAACCTTCCTACGTACCTCGTTCGACCTGTATAATCAAAGTTACAACAAAGAATCGATCTTTTTAATACGGTATGTTTGCGAATCCCTGTCTGACAAACCGTTCACCACGATGACAACTTCATTTAATAATCGTTATTGTCATTACGTTAATATGGTTGATCTCTGGAGGTAGGGAGATTCACTGAGCCTGTTTCTAACCTTTCTAGCAGCATACTTCACTCAGAAGCTAAATGAAATTGTCTGGTGGTATAAAGAACTGAATATACAGGACGTGACCGTACTGAAATGACAAAAACGGACACAAAAAATGTTAGATAAAACTCAGCCCTCAGACGACGAGAGATCACCCCAAAAATGAATAAAACTGGCCGGCAGTAGCAAGATTGCAATGGTTAAGGCCTTTTATGTCTTGAGAGAGTTACTGAAGACTCTCTTACCTTTCAATGACAGGAGGCAATTTTTAAGATGAGTAAATCTGCTTGGCAGTAGTATGAACTGTCAAAAATTTTCCACGTCCTAATCACCCTTCTGGGGTTACGCTAATGTTTAGTCCTGTCCATCAATCTTGCTTTCGACGGTAATGCTTCACGTTCTACACCGCTTTCGTAGTTTACCTAGTGAACTAAATTCTTCCCCCTAAAACATCCTCCGTCTGGCTTGGAACTAGCGACCGTGACGATGCGTATCTAATTCCGGGATGATGCAGCGCAAAGATAAAACCACGGTCAGACTCCCGCGAGAGAGGGAGAAAAAACAAAATTATTTGGAATTTTAATGCGCAATGGACGAGTTCGAATCTTAATTTTGTTCGGTACCCTAGGGCAGGCAAAGGAATTCTTCACACACACACACACACAATGACAACTTACATTTACTCCAGCTAATGCTACAAAATTTTAATGACCACAGGGACAACTTTTTTGTTCACTGGTGGGAATACTTTGTTGTCCACTGCCTAATCATTACTAATGCCTTTCCATCAGATAAAATACACTCCTCACAAAGTTTTACATTATTATCATTACAGTATTACAGTATTATTACTATTATCATCATTCTTTTATGCAAGCAAGAAGGAACCAAAGGCCAGGAGCCCGCAAGCCGTTCCTTCCAAAAAAAGAAAAAAAAATACGAGAGCTAAATTCAAGATCCGTTCATTTCGAAATGCCTGGACACACTGCGTTTGAAAGACTGGAGATCATAGGAAGTAGGAAATACAGACAGAGGATGACAGTTCCAGAATTCACCTGGTGCATAAATGAAGGACTGGGAGTAACAGTTAACTCTTGCATTAGAGAGTTGGACAGAAAAGGGAGGAGAGTTTGCTGCTAGACAGGTGCAACGCGCCCATCGTAAAGGTGGAGGGATGCAAGCAGACAGTTAAGAGGAGCAATGACCACTGAAGTAGTGACTGAAAAGAGATAAAAGATGCAACAGTGCGGCGAAGAGACAGCGGTTGAAGGGAGCCAGTGAGAGGAAAATAGATAATGAGACGAAAAGCCTTTGACTCCACCCTATTGAGAAATGCTGTATGTGGGCAGCCTCCCCACACACGAGAGTTGTACTCTACACAAGGGCGAATAGAACCTGTGCATAAAGTCAACAACTGTGCAGGGGTAAAGAAGGTACGGAGTCAGCTTAGCACACCTAATCTCTTGGAAGCAGATTTTACAAGAGATGTAATATGATCTTTCCAAGATAAATCCCAAGTGAATGAAACCCCAAGCATGTTCATGGATGATGCAGGATTGAGCTGGATATCATTAAACATTAGTGGGTAATCCTGTGGAGGATTTTGTCAGGTTGATAGGTGTAAGAACTGAGTCTCTGATGCATTAAAAACAAGATTATTTTTTCCCCAGTCAGAAATACGAGTCAAGTCAGACATTAGGTGTGCCATAGCCTCATCCCTTGTTTGTTGAAGTAACTGCTGAGATGGATGTTGCGGGAACCGAATGGAAGGTGGAGGGTGGAATCATCAGCGTACAAGTGGAAAGGGTTAGATGTACAGCATAGAAAGTCATTGATGAATAAAAGGAAGAGAGTTGGTGATAGGACAGAGCCCTGAAGAACACCACTGTTGATAGATCTAGGAGAAGAACGATGGTCGTCTACAACAGTGGCTACAGAACGACCAGAAAGGAAGCTAGAGATGAAGGCACAGATAGAAGGATAGAAACTGTAAGAAGGCAGTTTGGAAATTAAAGATTTATGTCAGACTCGATCGAAAGCCTTTGAGATGTCAAGTGCAATGGCAAAGCTTTAGCCAAAGTCCCGAGAGGAGGATGACCAGGAGTCTGAAAGGTAGGTGAGAAGATCACCAGTGGAGCATCCCTGACAGAACCCATCCTGATGATCAGAAAGAAGGTTGTGATAGGAAAGACACTTCAAAATTTTTCTGTTAAGAATTGATTCGAAAACCTTTGAGACACAGGTTGGACGATAGTTAGAGTGTTGGGAATGGTCACCCTTCTTTGGGACTGGCTGAATGAGAGCAAACTTCCAGCAAGAAGGAAAGGTACAAGTTGATGGTCAAAGGCAAATGAGATTACCTAGGCAGGGTGTAAGCACAGAAGCACAATTGATGAGGACAACAGGATTACTGTACCTGTCACACTGAGTACTTTCCTCTTTATGGGACAGTTCTCTGTTCCACAAAGAGGATCTTAGTGCTGTGTACTGACTGATTTAGTCCATTCGCCTTACCCTCATACAATTTTAAAATGTCTGGTGGTCTGGTGAACCGTGGTGCTCAACTAGATGTTGCCCATAATGGTCTCATTTTGAGAGGTGGTAGAGGTTTCATGTTCATGCTACGTCACTATGTGGCATGCAACTGGTCACTCACACCTTTAATATCATAAATGAATAGCCCAGCCCTGGACCTTTACTCTCCCAGTGGTGGAATACTGGATTGGAAATGGATGGATGTTTAAGCCAGGCAGTATTATTCAAATAAAGATACTCTCAGGCTGATGGGGTAAGCAAAAACCAAAATTACCCCCTTTAGCCTGACTACGTGTTTCTTTATCATAACTGGTTAAGCCAAAAATTTTATTCAGCTTTGAATTCTGATACATGGAATAGGCAATTCTTTCATATCCTAAGTCCAAGCAGATTCAATAAAGTCATCATCATCATCATCATCATCCCACTTCTTTTTTCCCACCACAGGTGGGTAAAGCTAAGGTTTGGAGCAATGAAAAAATTAATAATAATAGAGGCATAAAACAGCATGCCTAATGAAAAATGGGGCAAACTTTCATTCACTCACCATTCATGCTCCCAAGATCCTGTACTCACCTTACAGGCACAACTGTCTACTTGTAACTACATATTGTCTATCAGATACTCAAGCTGAAGAAGGAAACTTAAAATACCAAGTATTCAAGATACCACAGCTATGACAACTGAACCTTTTGTGAGCACACCATGCCAACAGCTGCGCAAACATTACACAAGAGGGTACATTCAAAGCAAAAACAATTTTTAAAGATATTTCAATAAAGAAAATGCAAGGAATTCCTCAATCTTTTCCACAACACAGTTTCTATAAAGATTATTCAGTAAGAAAAATGTAAGGAATTCTCAATTTTTATGGCATTAACCAATAATGATATGACAAAATGTGAATGAAATTTTCCCAAACTATTGCACTCCTCCAATGTGAGTGGGGGAAAAAAATACTTGTACACTCCCGCATTTTCTGCATCCCAAGTAAAAGAGAGTGGGTGGTACAGGCTATGAATCCCCTTACCTTGCACTGTTTCCCTTGATATGATTCAGATGGCCTCAAACGTGGGTCCTGTGCCTGTCCAGTGTCCGGTGAAACTAGGCAGACACATATGGCTGTGTAGAATGTGAGAGATGTAAATGAAGTCTGTAGTAGTTGTCGAAGTAGTTACAACCCTAGACTCATCTGGCTGTGAACCTGGTGGACTGCAGGCTAAAGCTGCCCTTTTTTTGCTGTCAACCATCCTCCTTTCAGGGGATGAGGAGGGAGCTGAGGGATGTTTTCATAACCGTCCAAGAGAGTTGCCTGGCCATATCAGTGCCACCGCATAAGGCATCCCTCACCAGCATCCATGAAGAATGAAGAAATAAAGCAATAATAGTTATTCCAGGGGGGATGAGGTGGTCTAATTTACAGTTAGAAGTTTAGTGATATAGTTATTGGTCTAAGTACAGTAGTATGTGGATTTTATGGTCATCGACTTAATATCACCTAATGCAAGGACCTGTATGAGAACATGAACTGATGATCTATTTGCAGCTGGGAACATACTTATGGCTTATTATATTCACAAGGTCAAGACTGCTCAAGACATGTGGTGGTATGAGGCTCTCGGGTTGGATATGATCCCAGCTCTGGCACCACCTACGAGTATCAGGTGCATCCTTCTTTAGACACCATGATAGCTGAACAGTTAACACTGCTAGCTACAAAACTGCTGGCCTGACAATGTGAGAGTTTGACCTCATTCAGGAAGCTGGTGCCACTGCACTCATGTGTCCATCCACCCTTTGTGGTTGGTTTGAAATGAGTACCTAGGACAACACCTAGGGGATGCAAGTGGTAATGTGAATGCTGCAGTGGTCTCATGAAACTCATACAGTAAAAGTACCCACAACAACCTACAGGTACTTTATGTCACAGTATGATGGACTGAGGTGTAATAGAGTAGACCACTCTCAGAGGTGGAGAAACTATTAGAACACTTCTAACTTCCTCTCCATGTAGGCAAATGGCATAATCATTCTGCTTTTTTACTCCACCCACAGCTGAGGTAAGGTAGGGTCTAGCAAGCAAGGAAAAGGAAAAACATGACAGAATGAGAACTAATCAACAGCATGCCCAATGGAAATGGGTCACACACTCAGCTGTTCACTATTCTAAAATTCATAAAAACCAAAATGATAAAATATTATCATTATTCAACTCACATCATCCTCATGAAAGAGGAATTCAAATTAAGCCCAAACTCTTGCTAATATCTGGGTCAAATAGGTACCCATTTGTACATTCAAAGCAACCCAGAGTCACATGATGTATTTTTTCCCATTCTTGCCATCTGAAAACTTTAATCAACTTTGGAATGACTGTTTGAAATGGGCAGATCAGGTATAGTCCTAATAAAACTATTCACTACAAGGGGCCTTTTCAAAGTTGAATAAAATCCTCAGGTAGCTGCAAGAATAACCTACAAACGACATCACTCATTATCAGAACAGTTAAATACCTCATTCATGCAGATCCATTACAAACACTCTCATTCACACACACACACACACACACACAAATCACTTGTACTGTACTACTGTCAAACTATCTCTAAGCATTTTCACGCTAAGCAAACTAAGTCTTCCATCTGTTTAACTGCAGTCATGGCTAGTCTTCATCATCTCAAAATTAGGTTTCATAATATTTTTCATCGTTTTCGTTTTCGTTTTTGAAGGCTCCAACATGCTTGCATGTGTCGGCCTTGGTCACCTAATGGCGGCTCTCCACGCTGCTCGATCTCTGGCAGCCTCCCTATTCAGTCCCTTAACCCTTAAGTCACATTTAATGACCTCGTCCCATGTCTTTCTCGGTCTACCCCTCCCAACCCCTCCCCCAATATTAACACTTCTCACCCTATGCACCCAATTATCATCCCCCATCCTCTCCACATGTCCAAACCACCTCAGCCTACCTCTCCTCATCACAACACCAATACACTCCAGTCCCATCCTACCTCTCAACTCTTCTATCGTAAACCCAGCCCCCCCAGGCCTTCCACGCAGGGACGCACTGCACATCCACCTAATCATTGTCATTTCTGTACGTTTAAACCTGCGAATATCCTCTTCCTTTACTGCCCAGGTCTCACTACCATACAGCATCACACTCCTAACACATGCAGCATACAAAGACCCCTTAGCACGTAAGGAGAGTCCTCTCAATGTCAGGAGAGGCAACAGCTCCCTGAACTTCTTCCAACCACTTCTCACTCTAGCAACCGAGCTAACTCCAGCCCCACCTCCGGCACATAACATGTCTCCCAGATAACAAAACTCCTCCACACACTCAAGAAACTCACCTGCAAATTCAACCCTCTCACGCCTAACAATCTCCACCTGCTCTCCCCGACACACCGCACACATGAAATCAGCATTATCTCGCAGTCTACCTCTAATACCACTACATCTCTTGTGCACCCATCTATCACAAACACTGCACAAGATGGAATTACTTCCCACACCCATGTGGCAAACTGCACATGGCCACTCTCCCTCTCCTCTGATTGTACCGCCACCAACCCTAGATATCATCACTTTTGTTTTATCTGCATTTACCCTTAAGCCCTTGTACCCCATACCATCTCTCCACTTCTTAAATCTTTCCTCAGCCTCCCCTTCATTCTCAGCAATCAACACCAAATCATCAGCATACAACATCTCCCATGGGAGTCCATCTCTGAAGTCACGTGAGAGGGCTTCGAGCACCATGATAAACAACAAGGGACTCAAAACTGACCCCTGATGCACACCAACATTCACGGGAAACTCATCACTCAAAACTCCATTCACTCTTACCTGGGTGCGAGCACCCACGTACATGGCCATAACCACCCTAACCAGCCACTCTTCCAACCCTAGCTTTCTCATTGCCCACTTAACCACCTCTCTAGGGACTCTGTCAAAGGCCTTTTCCAAATCAACAAAAACAAAATACAATTCCCTTTTCTTGCCAATATATTTTTCCTGAAGCTGTCGAACAATGATTATGGCATCAGTGGTCCCCCTGCCTGGCATAAACCCGAACTGCATCTCATTGATATTCACTCTTTCTCTAATCATACCTTCTAGAACTCTCTCCATTACTTTCATTATCTGATCTAAGAGCTTTATACCTCTGTAATTTCCCCTTTCCAGGGCATCACCCTTCCCTTTGTACACATTTACAATTACACTCTTCAGCCAATCATCTGGAACCTCACACTCATATATAATCATATTTATCAGGTCAGTGACTAACCTCACCCCAATATCTCCTGAGGCCTTCAACATTTCAGCAGTCAACCCAGACACACCTGCCGCCTTCTCCACCCGCATCCTGCCTATTGCCTCACTCACAGTAGCAGCGTCAATCAAAGGCAAAGGCCCAGACACCGGATCAGCTGGCTCCAAACCTTCCCTATCCCAATCAAACTCCTGATTCAACAACCGGCTATAATGCTCTCTCCATGCATCTTTAATATCCTCACTGTTCACCACTACCCTTCCTTCATCATTCTTCACACACTGCTCGCCTACAATGTCCCGATTATCTCTCTTCACCTGATTTGCCACCCTAAAAACCATATTTTTCCTTCCTTCATGATTTAGATTATCAAGTAAAAGTCTTTTTGACTCGGACTTCGCCCTGTATACCTCTCTTCTAGCCCTGCACTTGGCAGCCAAGTACTCCTCCCTGTTACCACCATTCTTCCATTCCCGAAAAAGCCTTCTTTTCTCCTTAACTGCAGCTTCTACACCCTCATCCCACCACCAAGTCACTTTATGTCTTGGTGGGCCCCCTGTCCAACCGCACACTGCATCAGTAACTCTCAAGAGGCTGTTCTTAAGGGCTCTATGCTGTTCATTAACGTCTCTATCTACGGCTTCCTGTTCAGCCACCACTCTCCTCATCTCACTATAAAAGGCATCCCTTACTGATTGGTTTCCCAGCTTCCATATTTTCCTCCTAGGTACATATGTCCTCCTTCTCATCATTCGTTCCTTAAGCACCATGTCACAAATCAACAGTTTGTGCTGCTGCACACACTCCTCGCTTCCTATAACTTTAACATCCCTCACTAATCTCCTATCAACCCTCCTGACCAGAAAATAATCTATCTGACTACTATTTCCCCCGGACTCGTACGTAATCAATCTACTCACTCTTTTTCTAAAATGTGTGTTGCACACAATCATGTCCACAGCCTCCCCAAAACAATTAATTTCTCAGTGTATCATTAGGTGATATTCTGAGAAAAATACAAAGCATAGTTATAAAGCAGTCTTAAAGTACATCTAATATATGGAATTGTACAATATAAGGAATTGATATCAAGGTAAACAATGTAAAAAATTATTGTAAACTTTATATACCATACCATCTCATGAAAATATAAACTTTTTCTTAACAGAGCTTAAGTAAAACCTACTTAAGCAATTTCTTTAAATGAACATACTACAGTACTGTACTGACAAGACATGAGTTTTATTTTTTTCTTTACTTACCTACCCATTTAAAGAAATTACATCTTGCATTTGGATCACCCTCCTTGCCTACCCCCCTCGCACAAGCATAGAACTGTCGGTTGAGATTTGAGCCTTTCTTTTTTACAGTTTGAAGGACACACGGTTCTCGGTGGCCGTAGCACAGTGGTGGTGGTGGGGGAGCCTTCATCAGAAACCCCCATCCAGAATTTTTCTTCTGGGTATCTGCATTTGATTTACCTGCACTGCTTTTTCCTTTATTAATCCCATCTTGAGCAAATGACTCATCTTTCAAACTACTGCTAACATTATCCTCTCTCTTAACTACATCTTCTGAGTTCTCCTGCACAATGTTCTTACAGATTTCTTGGGACTCAAGGCTCTCTTGGCCTGAACTAACTGTGGGACTGGAGGATGACTGCATATCCTCACCTTCTTCCAAATTAGAACAGTCCAAGTTTTTACCTGTTAAAACAGACTTTTGGTCATTTGTTTTAAAGAATGCACTAATAGTTGTCTGTTTCTCCACACATGCCCTTTTGTTGTTATAATTCTTTGTCTTGGTGTTCACAGGTTTTCTTTTAGCTGTTTTCTGTGCTAAACTAACAGTCAAACTCCCTCTTCTAGGGAGAACACTAGAATTCAAGACCGAATTTGTTTGGTCATCATGAAGATAAGCAGACTTTGGCTGAAAATAAGACAACAGCTTTTGTTGCTCCCCACGAAACTCAGGGAAGAATTTTGTGCAGCTCTGAGGAAGATGAGGGGCAGGCATCAACTCTCCTTCAACTACAATAGCAACTGGACAGTGATCACTTCCCATGACTTCTTGTAGAACCTGACTGTCTTGGACATAAGGAAGGAATTCTTGATCACAAAACACATAATCGATCCTCGTACCATAATTGGTTGCTCGAGCATTTGTGAGGGTATTCCAGCATGTGAATGCATCTGGTTTCCTTGGATAGAAGTAACGGAAAGTATCAACTACCTGAAAGTCTGTTTCTGATTTCAACAGTTCTTCATCGTCCACTGCCTCCTCGATCAGTGCATGTTGCTCTCCAATATTTTTATCTTTGCTTACGCTAGTTGTCACATCTACACTTTCAGTCACCATGTCCTCTTTATCTGAAGCTGACTTGGTGGCTGTCTGTGAAATACTACAATTGTTACTCTTAACTGTAGTCTTGGAATATGGAACTTTGACATTTTCTTCAAAAAATGAAGAACTAATTTCTCTGGGTTCCATATCATTTTCACACTTATGGAGAGGCAGGAGTAACTGGTCAAGGTATCTGCGATCAACTCGATTTTCAAAGTCCTGTAAGAAAAATACAGTATGATGTTGCAATGCACTTGTATCCTGAAATTGGTTTAATATAATTCTAGTGCTTAGTACCATAAAGAGTTTCTAACTTATCATACACATCAATTAATCAGCCTATCTTTTATTGCCCTTTCAGGAGTGTTGAGACTGGGGGCTAGGCTACTTAGTCCTGACATTTAAGGCGAGGGTGACTGGTTGATCACGAGTGACATTGTGTAAGTAATAAACCCAACCAACCCTCGGATGCAAATCCTTGCAAGTCACATAGGGCTGCAGCATCTTAACAAACCATCGGATATCCACTTGGCTATTGGGTTACCAACATAAAAATGGTTATCTGGGCTACAAGACACCACCTGGCTTGTCACTTAGTGTACAGTCATGGGAACGTAGCATCATATCAAGTGGATGGTAGATGCCCCCACCTACTATAAAAGTACTTGTTAATCACAGACTGTGGGCTTCTCAAAATACCTTCTTTCATTCATTTCTTCAACCTACAGTCTTCATTTCTGCTTGTTTCACTTTCAAATGTCCGACAGATTTAGATATGACTGTTTATGAATATCATGTGAGATTGTATTATGCAATCTTTATGCTATTTGAGTTGTTAACCAAATGTTATTTCTAGTGTAACCTACAAACCTATTTTCTGATGAGGTCAGGTTATCTATTAATATCTATCCATCTATCTATTGCCAGATGCCTCAATCCCGCACGAGGTGGCCACAAACAAATCGCCTCCATGTCGCTCAGTCCCCCGCCATTTCACTACCCCGCTCCCAACTCACACTCCCCTCTCTCATGTACCTCTCCACTCCATCCCTCCATCTCATCCTCAGCCTCCCTCTCCCTCTCACCCCCCCTCCACCTCACTCACATACACTTTCCTCGTCAGTCTTTCACTCTCCATCCTCTCCACATGCCCAAACCACCTTAACGTGTTTCTCCTAACGCTTCCTATCACGTCCACAACCACACCACAACGCTCCTTCACTTCCTCATTTGTTAGTCTGTCTCTCCATGTGACTCCACATGCTTCTTTCAAATAACTCATTTCCACTGTTCTCACTCTTGACTTCTGTCCTTCCAACAAGGTCCAAGCTTAACATTCATATGTCAGAGTTGGTATCACAATACTGTCATGTAACAACTTTTTCACTTCCATGCTCACCTCCCTGTTTCTTATCACCACTTTCAACGAACCAGCAACCTTCCTTCCCTGTTGCACCCTTTCAAGCACTTCACCCTCCAGGCTTCCAACCTTACTCATCACACTACCCAAGTACTTAAATGCACTCACATTCTCCATATCCTTCCCATCCAATCTCACTGTACATTCTCTAGCTTCACTTCTTTCAAAGACCATCACTTTATTCTTCCCTACATTCACCTTTAGATTCCGTTTCTTACACACTCTCAAATTCATCTACCAAGCCTTGCAGCTCCCCTTCGTCTTCGCTCAACAACACAGTATCATCTGCAAACAACAGTACAGGGAGTTTCCAAACACTGCCCACTCTCACTAGGGCTGCTCCAACATCCACTGCCCGACCTTGTATCTCTTATATAACCCCATCCATGTACAAATTGAACAACCATGGAGGCAGGACACATCGTTGTTTCAATCCAACCTTCATATGGAAAGATTCACTCAGTTTGCCATCCACACGCACTGCAGCCTTAGCACCCTCATACATACTCTTCACTGCCTTCAACAACTTCCCATCCACTCCATATATTCTTAATACTTTCCACAATCCTTGTCTATCCACCCTGTCATATGCTTTCTCCAGATCCATGAAGGCTGCATACAACTTCTTTCCCTTCTGTATTAATATGCATGCCATATATCGGCATACAGTCAAACCTCCTCCAACACAAAGTGGAACTCATTTAATGCTTCTGAAGTACCCTACAAACCAATTTTCTATTGTGGTCATGTTATCAACTGCATAAATACAGTCAAACCTCCTACTACAAAAGCCTCTCTAAAATGGAACTCATATATATAGAACTCCTTATATGCAACTACTTGTGCACTCCAACATGACTGTTCAGTTACCTGTATCCACAGTTCTGACTGCCCAGATAGGTGAAAAATCCAACCAGCCAACCACACAGCAGAGTGTGGTGCTACGGTACTTTGTTTAAGCAGATTGCTGCCACTTCTGTTTGTTTTTCAGAGAATGCAGATTGCTGCCACATCTGTTTCTTTCTCAGAAAGAGTGTACCAGATGGCCCTTTTCTCTTAATTCTCTCATAGCTACTGAATTAGCATTTTTAATCATCTATTTCTTTCCATGTGAATATGAAATTTCTCAAAATTTTTGAATCATTTCCCATCAATCTAACTCAACTTACCCTCAAGATTGTTCAAGTAACATTTTTCTTTCTTCTTACTATTTATTCCATTCATATAAACAACTCTATCTTCTACAATGACATTATCAACGAACTACATAAACAAATGTACAAAGCATGATAACCAGCAACTAACAGAAAGAGCATGATACACAGATCTTGCAGGTCATGGTGATAATGAGTTGGAATAGAGAGACTTCAAACCACCTTGATGTTTTGCCTGCCACAACTTAACAACCACCTTTATGTTATTAATCTCCACCTGATGAAATCAGAGGAGGTATTGTTATCAATCGGATCAACAAGAATATGTGGCGTACAGATATCGTTTCCAGATCAAATCTCTTAAAGTATTAAGTATGGAATCTCAAAATTTCACACAGCTGTGTGCCTTACAGTGAACTGGTGCCTTTTGAGAGGTAGAATGTTTTGTCTTTATGTCATTGCCTTCCACCTGATGAAGTCAGAGGAGCGTATTGTTATCAATGGGTTCAACAAGAATAGGTAGCGTACAGATTTCATTTCCAGAGCAAATCTCAGAAAGTACAGTATTAACTATGAAATCATGAAATTTCATATAGTTATGTGTCTTATAGTAAACTGGTGCCTTTTAATTGGTAGAATGTTGTGTCTTTAGTAGAAAAAAAAAAAAAAATCAGATTTCAATACGACCTGCGGAAGGAATCTGGAGCCAGAACTCAGAAAGTACTCACTACAGAATCATGAAATTTCCCATGGTTATACTGGTGCCTTTTGATAGGCAGAACTTTTTTTTCTTTTTTTATAACAATGAAGTGACAAGCCAAATGGTTTCCTGTGCACCAGGAAACAATTTACTACACTGGGTGGTAACCATATAACCAAATTTTGGCGCCTGGTGGTTTAGTGGGCAATTATGGCGCTCCAATCAGATTGAGCCGGTGAAGGTTTACATCCAAGGGATGGTTGGGGGTTTATTGCTCACTTAATGCCATTCAGGGATGAGCGAGGCTGGTCACACTCATCTTACATGTCAGGACCAACTTGCCTAGCCCTGGGCTCCTATGCTCCTCTGTGGGGCAACATAGGATTGGATAATGAATGAATAATGAAAAAAGGAAGTACAGTAATCCCTCTATTATTCGGGCGTCCAATACTCGGACATACTCACTATTCGGATATTGTGGGCTACCCAACCCCCAAAATGCCAAAAAATTCAGGAAAAATCGAAATATTTTCGATTTTTTGGGACCGCGTCAGTTTGAATTTCCCGCCCGCGCCAATCGGCTATGTTTACACTCGTGGCGCCTGTCTGTCGGTCGCCATTACCCACTCAGTTACTGCCTCATGAACACCTCTGACAATGGCGGCCGAAGTGATTGCTTTTGTGGTGATACCCTACCTCCTACAGTGCTTGATACTGCTCTTCACCTTCTTCATCATGTGTGTGATAATGAAATTTACTGTTATGTACAGTGCAGTGAAGTGATGTGATTCCAGTTATAAAAAAAAAACGTTGTGGAAAGTGTTGGTGATAAGTGCTGGTGATTCTCAATTGGAAAGGTGTGTCAGGTGCAAGGTCTTCCTGCCAGAGTCCGAGATGATAGAGTGGGTTATTACATCAAGACGGCAGCTTCTTGTTCATAAGAACCCTAACTTCATGCCTAACCTTTTTTCATCATGCTGTAAATGTGTTAAAAAATTACCAAAAATGTTAATCATAATTTCCTGCTTGCAATTTAATTTTTTCATGCATGGTTGTTCAGTGCACTAGCTAGGAAAAAGGTGGAAGCCAGTGAATTTCATATTCAGTCATAACATAACCTAACCTAACCTATCCTAACCTAACCTATGGTTACCATAAAGATTTTCATGCCTAACCTGTTTTCATCATGCTGTAAATGTGTTAAAAGATTACCAAAAATGTTAATCATAATTCCCTGCTTGCAATTTAATTTTCCCATGCATGGTTCTTAAGTAAAACAGCTAGAAAAAAGGTGGAAGCAGTTAATTTCATGTCCGGTCCTCACCTAACCTAACCTATGGTTACCATAAAGATTTACATGCCTAACCTGTTTTCATCATGCTGTAAATATGTTAAAAGATTACCAAAAATGTTAATCATAATTTCCTGCTTGCAATTTAATTTTCCCACGCATGGTTCTTAAGTAAAACAGTTAGAAAAAAGGTGGAAGTAGTTAATTTCATATCCGGTCCTAACCTAACCTAACCTAACCTATGGTTACCATAAAGATTTTCATGCCTAACGTGTTTTCATCATGCTGTTAATGTGTTAAGAAATTACCCTAAATGTTAATCATAATTTCCTGCTTGCAATTTAATTTTCCCATGCATGGTTCTTAAGTAAAACAGCTAGAAAAAAGGTGGAAGATGTGAATTTCATGTCCGGTCCTAACCTAACCTAACCTATGGTTACCATAAAGATTTTCATGCCTAACCTGTTCTCATCATGCTGTACATGTGGTAAAAAATTACCCTAAATGTTAATCATAATTTCCTGCTTGCAATTTAATTTTTCCATGCATGGTTTTTAAGTAAAACAGCTAGGAAAAAGGTGGGAGCAGTGAATTTCATGTTCGGAACTAACCTAACCTAACATTGTGTTAATCATAATTTCCTGCCTTAAATTTAATTCTTTCATGCATGGTTATTAAGTGCACTAGCTAGGAAAAAGGTGGAAGCAGTGAATTTTATGTCCGGTCATAACCTAACCTATCCTAATCTAACCTAACCTAACCATTTTTCTGGTAGCAATTAACATCATTTACTGTATCTGACGCTTTGTATCCAATAATTTAGTGCATAAAATGTGAGAAAAGATGATTTCCATGTCCGATACTTACTTATACTATGCTGGTAAGTTCTGAGATCCTATGACTCACTCACCTCTAAATCATCATTTTTTGGTTAAAATTCAATAAATTCATGCTATATATGCATTATTTATGTGAAAAGGGACCTAAATAAGTGCTATACATGTCCAGTAGGGAGATAGGAAGGTAGTTTTCTGATTTAGGTTAGGTTAGGTTAGGGTAGGTTTGGGTCATGAAAAACCAGTGCTGGAGCTTCAGGACCAATATCCGGACAAAACCAATATTCAGACATGCCTTTGGCTCTATTACAACGGATATTGGAGGTATTACTGTATATACAAAAAAATCTGAGAAAGAGATTTCAATGCAACTTGTCTGTTATACGGGGGGGAGGGGGGGGGGATTACATGCTTGATTAGGTGTGCAGGGAGGTAGGGGTATGTGCCTAGTCACATGGAGGGTGGCAACAGCATAGTGTAGTCTATGTTTTATCCACCCATCCACCATCCAATCCTATGTCGCCCCATAAGGAGCATAGGAACCAGGGGCTAGGAAAGTTGGTCCTAACATTTAAGATGAGTGACTTGCCTCACTCATCTCTGTGTGGCATCACGTGAGCAATAAACATCAACCTACCCTTAGATATAAACCTACACAAGCTCAATCTGGCTGGAGCACCTTAATTACCAACTAAACCACCAGGTGTCATAATTTGGTTATATGGTTACCACCCAGTGTAGTAAATGGTTTCCTGGTGGACAGGAAACCATTTGGCTTGTCATTCAGTGTAGAGCCACCCATAGGCAGAAGGAAGAGGAAAGAATGAAGGAAAGAAAGACAGAAAAGGGAGTGTAATGCCATCCGTAGAGAGAAGAAAGAGGAAAGAATGAAAGAAAGACACAAGAGGAAGGATGGAAAAGAGGAAAGGGCAGACACCCAAAACAGCACTACATCGAGTGAGTAGATGGTAAGCACCCCCACCTATTAACTAAATACCAAATAAGTCTGTACTAATAACACAAAGAGGGTTATTACAGAGTAATCTTCAGAAAGTGTTAGTAAGAAAGACATGCTACAAAATTTCCAAAGCCACAAAGAGTATGAGTCAAGGTAGTCTTGCCAATACCATGGAAACCTTCCATTGTTCACCCAACACCATCAACTTCGCTGTCTTCCTGTCTAGTTCTTTTTTTAACTGACACATCTGGTAAGGGCCATGCAGTGATAGTTACTTTTTAGGGCTTACTGCAGCAAAAGATTAATATTAGGGAGTGAACAAAAAAAATAATAATAAATAAAAAGTCAACTTGTTCACTGCTGATATTAAATGCAGTACATTACCTACAAAATCAAACCCAACTCCCAGTCAGCTGTTCCTTCAGTGTTTACGAATCTTAAAGGGGGTTTAATGTGACAAAATCTTTACTTTTTAAGCAAGGATACTTGATAGAAACCAGATGTTTTGGGAAGAAACAATCAGAAGCAGTGTTACAGTCAAACAGGCACCCATGCACACATACACACCCTCCAATGCACACGTGCACATTTTTATTTTTTATTTATTTATTTTTTTAATGCAAGGAAGAAAGAACCAAAGGCCACGGGCCTGCATACTGTTCTCTCCAAGAAAAGCAAAAACAATACAAAAGAGAGTCAAATTCAAGATCCATTCATTTCGAGATGCCTGGACACACTGCATTTGAAAAACCAGAGATCATAGAAAGTAGGGAATACAGACAGAGGAAGACAGTTCCAGAGTTGACCAGTTGCATAAATGAAAGAATGGGAGTAACGGTTAACTCTTGCATTAGAGAGCTGGACAGAAAAGGGATGAGAGTTTGCTGCTAGATGGGTACTACATGCCCGTCATAGAGGTGGAGGGATGCAAGCAGACAGTTCAGAGGAACAGTGACTGTTGAAGCAGCGATAGCAGAAAGATAAAGATGCAACAGTGCGGCGAAGAGGCAAAGGTTGAAGGGAATCAGTAAGAGGAGGAGAGTTAATGAGACGAAAAGCCTTTGCCTCCACCCTATTGAGAAGAGCTGCATGTGGGGAGCCTCCCCACACATGAGAGTTGTACTCCATACATGGGCGAATACAAGTAAAGCCTGTGTACAAGGTCAACAACTGTGCAGGGGTAAAGAAAGATAGGAGTCGGCTTAGCACACCTAATCTCTTGGAAGCAGATTTCACAAGAGATGTAATATGTTCTTTCCAAGACAAATCCCGAGAGAATGAAACCCCTAGCATGTTCAAGGATGATGCAGGACTGAGCTGGACATTATTAAACATTAGTGGGTAATCCTGAGGAAGATTTTGTCGGGTTGATAAGAGTACGAACTGAGTTTTTGATGCATTAAAAATAACAAGATTATTTTTACCCCAATCAGAGATACGAGCCAAGTCAGACATTAGGTGTGCCATAGCCTCATCCCCGTTTTTTTAAAGTAAATGCTGAGATGGACGTTGCGGAAACCGAATGGAAAGGTGAAGGTTGGAATCATCAGAGTATGAGTGGATAGGGTTAGATGTACAGCACAGAAGGTCATTGATGAGTAAAAGGAAGAGAGTTGGTGATAGGACAGAGCCCTGAGGAACATCACTATTGATAGGTCTAGGAGAAGAACGATGGCCATCTACAACAGCGGCTATAGAACAACCAGAAAGGAAGCTAGAGATGAAGGCACAGACAGAAGGATAGAAACAGTAGGAAGGCAGTTTGGAAATTAAAGATTTATGCCAGACTCGATCGAAAGCCTTTGAGATGTCAAGTGCAATGGCAAAGCTTTTGCCAAAGTCCCAAAAGGAGGATGACCAGGAGTCTGAAAGGTAGGTGAGAAGATCGCCAATGGAGTGTCCCTGATGGAACCCATACTGACGATCAGAAAGAAGGTTGTGACAGGAAAGATACTTTAAGATTTTTCTGTTAAGAATTGACTCAAAACTTTTGAGACACAGGATATTAAAGCAATTGGATGATAGTTAGAGGGCTGGGAATGGTCACCCTTCTTTGGGACTGGCTGAATGAGAGCAAACTTCCAGCAAGAAGGAAAGGTACAAGTTGACAGACAAAGGTGAAAGAGTTTACCTAGGCAGGGTGTAAGCACAGAAGCACAGTTTTTGAGGACAACACGAGGGACTCCATCAGGCCCATATGCTTTGTTAGTATTGAGGCCAGTGATGGCAGAAAATACATCATCTGAAGAAATTATAATGTCAGTCAAGAGGAAGTCAGAGGGGGGAAGTGATGGAGGAACAGCACCGGAATTGTCTAAGGTAGAATTGGAGGAGAAAGTCTGAGTGAAGGGATCTGCTTTATCAAAAGAAATAGCTAAAGAGCCATCAGAGTGAAAAAGAGGAGGAAAGGATGATGAGGTAAAGTTGTTAGAAAGGTTTTTGGCAAGGTGCCAGAAGGAGCAAGAAGAATTCGAGTTGGAGAGTTGAGAACATTTGGCATGGATGAAATTATTTTTAACAGAGAGAAGAACAGACTTAGCAAGATTCCGGCAGAGATATAAAAAAGATGTGATTCAGGGATGGGTTGGCTCCGGTACCTTTTATAGGCCCTCTCCTTGTTGCGGACAGCATTAGAAAAAGCGTGACTAAACTATGGCTTTCTTGCATTAGTCAGAGGATATGAGAAAGGAATGTATGCTTCCATGCCCGAGAGAATAACCTCCGTAAAGCACAAGGCACACTCAGATAGCTCCCGGCCATGGAAGCAATAATCATACCAAGGAAAATCAAAGAAGTACTGCCTGAGGGCCTCCCAATCTGCAGCTCCAAAGTGCCACAGGTGGCGTTTCTTTGGAGGGTCCACAGGCTGTACTGGAGCAATAGGACAGGTTAAGGTAATAAGGTTATGATCGGAGGAGCCCAACGGAGAGAAAAGATTAACAGTGTAAGCAGTAGGATTAGTTGTTAGGAAAAGGTCAAGTATGTTGGAACTCTCTCCAAGGTGGTCAGGGATACGGATAGGGTGCTGTACAAGCTGCTCTAGGTCACTAAGGATAGAAAAGATGTAGGCTTGTTCACCAGGTGGATCAGTGAAAGGAGAGAAGAGCCAAAGGTGGTGGTGAACATTGAAATCTCCTAGAATGGAGATTTCAGAGAAAGGAGAAATGGATAGAATGTGTTCCATCATAGAAATAAGATAGTCAAAGAATTTTTGATAGTCAGTAGAATTAAGAGATAAGTAAACAGCACATATATACAGTATTTAGTCAGAGAATGACAAGACAGCCGAAGCCAGAGAGTAGAGAATTCAGAAGAATCAAGTTCAGGAACACGAGAGCAAGATAGATCGTTGTGCACATATACGCAACAGCCACCTTTGGCTCTGACATGAGAATAGAGAAAGTAGGAGGATACAGAAAAGGGTTTGCTGTCAGTTGCCTCAGGCAGCTGAGTGTCAGAGAGAAAGAGAAGGTGAGGTTTAGAGAAGAGGTGGTGCTCAACAGAGCGAAAGTTAGAGGAAAGGCCGCAAATGTTACAGAAATGAAGGAGTGAGTCAGACAGTGGTTCCAGGCAGCTCCATGAGTCGTCACTGGGAGAGGGGCGGATGGTGGGGGCATTTATGGTACCCCCCACACCCCCGGGGACTCCGAGGCATGGTTTACGTGCGCCATTTTTTCAAATATTTGAAAAGGAAGTGTAGTGTGTAGCGTGCATGTAGTCTGGTGTTGACAGTTAGAGAAACTTGTATTGGAGAGCATGCTGGCCTACTCTCTGTGTTACTGAGACACTGAAACAGTTCAGCAAAGGGGGATGGTCAGGAACAAGTCCTGAGGGCGGATGAAACGGGAGCTCCAGCTCTCCCTGTCATCAGCTTTCCATCCAACTTGGTAGTACTGCCCTGCTCGACTGGTACTACAGTGTACTCCACACACATGCACATGCACACACACACACACGTTTCATTTTTGAAGGCTCCAACATGCTTGCATGCGTCGGCCTTGGTCACCTAATGGCGGCTCTCAACGCAGCTCGATCCCTGGCAGCCTCCCTGTTCAGTCTCTTAACCCTTAAGTCACACTTAATGACCTCGTCCCATGTCTTTCTCGGTCTACCCCTCCCAACCCCTCCCCCAATATTAACACCTCTCACCCTCTGTACCCAATTATCATCCCCCATCCTCTCCACATGTCCAAACCACCTCAGCCTACATCTCCTCATCACAACACCAATACACTCCAGTCCCATCCTACCTCTCAGCTCTTCCATCGTAAACCCAGCCCCCCCAGGCCTTCCACGCAGGGACGCACTGCACATCCACCTAATCATTGTCATTTCTGTACGTTTAAACCTGTGAATATCCTCTTCCTTTACTGCCCAGGTCTCACTACCAAACAGCATCACACTCCTAAAACATGCTGCATGCAAAGACCCCTTAGCACGTAAGGAGAGTTCTCTCAATGTCAGGAGAGGTAACAGCTCCCTGACCTTCTTCCAACCACTTCTCACCCTAGCAACCGAGCTAACTCCAGCCCCACCTCTGGCACATAACATGTCTCCCAAATAACGAAACTCCTCCACACACTCAAGAGACTCACCAGCAACCCTCTCACGCCTAACAATCTCCACCTGCTCTCCCCGACACGCTGCACACATGAAATCAGCATCATCTCGCAGTCTACCTCTAATACCACTACATCTCTTGTGCACCCACTTATCACAAACACTACACAAGATGGAATTGCTTCCCACACCCTTGTGGCAAACTGCACATGGCCACTCACCCTCTTCTCTGATTGTACCGCCACCAACCCTAGATATCATCACTTTTGTTTTATTTGCATTTACCCTTAAGCCCTTGTACCCCATACCATCTCTCCACTTCTTAAATCTTTCCTCCGCCTCCTTTTCATTCCCCGCAATCAACACCAAATCATCAGCATACAACATCTCCCATGGGAGTCCATCTCTGAAGTCACGTGAGAGGGCTTCAAGCACCATGATAAACAACAAGGGACTCAAAACTGACCCCTGATGCACACCAACATTCACGGAAAACTCATCACTCAAAGCTCCATTCACTCTTACCTGGGTGCGAGCACCCATGTACATGGCCATAACCACCCTAACCAGGCACTCTTCCAACCCTAGCTTCCTCATTGCCCACTTCACCACCTCTCTAGGGACTCTGTCAAAGGCCTTTTCCAAATCAACAAAAACAAAATACAATTCCCTTTTCTTTCCAATATATTTTTCCTGAAGCTGTCGAACAATGAATATGGCATCAGTGGTCCCCCTGCCTGGCATAAACCCAAACTGCATCTCATCAATATTCACTCTTTCTCTAATCATACCTTCTAGAACTCTCTCCAATACTTTCATTATCTGATCTAAGAGCTTTATACCTCTGTAATTTCCCCTTTCCAGGGCATCACCCTTTCCTTTGTACACATTTTCAATTACACTCCTCAGCCAATCATCTGGGACAACACACTCATATATAATCCTATTTATCAGGTCAGTGACTAACCTCACCCCAGTATCTCCTGAGGCCTTCAACATTTCGGCAGTCAACCCAGACACACCTGC